>PVKS010008777.1:0-66886 GCA_004027875.1 Aplodontia rufa
TTATTAGCCCTACTACTTGTTCCTAGCTTTTCACTCCCACATTATAATCTAGGATGCTGCATCTTCTGTGACTTCTTCTTCCCTTACACCTTAAATCATTCTCTACCTGCATCACTTCCTATCAGTCCATGAATCTCTCCTACTGTGAACCCTGCCACACATACTCCACAAAGTTACTTTCAATTTTCCATGAATTCTTAAGCATTCAGAATTTTCTTCCTCCTCCTCAGTTGTTACAACTCCAGAATAAATTTAAATAATCTATATACTCATTAGATTATTTTAATATAGCCACATTATATATGAGAAATTACTCTGTGAAGATCAACCATGGCCTTGAATCATGAAATTCAATGAGTCCCTACATTTTTGCTGTTTGGTTTTCTCTATTTGAATTTGAACTTAGTATTATCAGAACTTGAAACTTTCTGAAAGCTGTTTCTCCACAAGAAATCAAAATACCTCAATTCTTTTTCTACCTTTCTCATTCCTCTTCTTTACAGGGTTCTCTTTCCTTCACTGCCACCTAATTACATTCCCCATGCTCCAAAATTTGTATTCTTTGTCTTGTCCCCTACTCTCTTCTCCTCTCTCTGCATATGAAATCTCTTATAGTTGTGTACCTTGAGACACTATCCTCATGAACACATCTACCAAATACATATCTCTAGTTTCAACTTCTTTCTGGAACCTCACACTAACTTCAAAATGGATTTCACTCTGGCAGGTCGAATTCAGTCAGCATGGCCCAAAGCTACATGCCAACCCCCACACTTCCTCTTTTCCTTCCTACATCCTTATCTCATTAAGAGCATCACTGCTTTCAGAGTCAACTAGGCTGAAAACCTCAAGAGTCACTTTCACTTCACCTTCTATTTCACACTCTAACCCTAAAGGGTCATAAAGATCCGTAGCTTTTACCTCCAAAATATCTTCCACTTTTGAACAACTCTTACTATACGTACTGGACAATTCTCTAGGCCAATTTACCCACCCAGATCGTTTTAAATCCTCTTCATCATTATTACTGCCTTTAGTTTCTTTTCTCTTAATCCAACCTTAGTAGAGTTTGGAGAGTAACATATCAAGAGATAGTGCTGATTTTTCCTTTCCCTGTTCAAATCCCCTCAATGGTTATCTTCCCACCAAATAAATTAAATCAAATTCTCAAAGCAGTCAAAATTTCTATTCATCTTCCTTAAATTTACCTTCTCTCATTCAACCATCACCTATCATCCCCTTCTGGTCTAATAAGCCCACTATCTTATTTTAAACAAACAAACAAAAAAAAAACCCCCACCCAGTCCACCCAGACAGTACCAACTCCTGCTTCCTTCTACGCAACCTTTTCACCCTCAACAAGCAACATTCACCTTCACCATGTTCTATGCCACAACACTTTATTTATGACACAGTACAGCACTTACTACATCCTCCTGTATGGCATAGTTATTTACAAATATCTACCTTTTATGGCTAGAATTTGATAAATGATGAGGCCAACCACACATAAAGCAACTTTTAAAAGAAATTAAGAAGTTGATTCAAATCCAGTGAAAAATCTCTTAAGAGTTAAAAGATTACGGATTAAAGCATTCATTATACGTACGTCTTCTATCACAGGAATAAACCAAGATAAGTCTTCTACTTCATCAAATGAAGCTTTTCCTCAAAGTCACAAGTAGCAAACTGAGATCACTTCATTTTATCTCAGCACTAATTCAAAATTCAACTAGGTTCTAATAAAACTGTCCAGACACTTAATGTGTTGTTATCCCCTGTCCAAGTCTATTAGGGCCAGGATTTTGCTGAGGCAGGACAACTTCAATGAGGAAAAGAAAATATGTGAAGAAAAAGAACCCAAATAAATGATATTCCATTTCAAGACCCTAGGAAGATGAGATTCTCAAAACCAACAAACACAAACTATTGGCATCTAAAACCTAATCTTCACTCCATATGAAATATCTTCTAGAAGTATGAAAAATTCAGTTTAAAAACAAATTTTACTTTTTAAAAATATTTGTATATTATCCAAGCATCTAGTCACAGTGAAATTATAAAGACAGAGAACAAATTATATTTTAAGCTTGACAAATGTACTAAATGTATGAAGGGTAAATGGCTGGAAAAGTCTATTTGGCATCATCACTTTCTAAATGCTTTTAAAACTCTTTCAGTAATGTAATTTCAAATAAATGACAAGGACATCAAGACAAAAACATAGGCAGATACTCAACTTGCTTTGCTCTTTAGCATCAATTAAATATTTTCTAATTTTCCGAGCATTCATGTATGCTCCGTGCATTTAGCATCTATTAGACAGAAAATTGTTTCTTCTGCTTTCTATCACCTGGCTAAGACTCTTGTGAAAACCACACTCAGGAACCTCGTATTAATAAATTATGATTCCGACCATAGTGATTAGCAATCATTTCCTTACCCTCACCTCAGCATTTCCAACAAAATACAGAAATGCTATTCCTAAAAGGCAATGGCTAGCAGAATACAGACATAAAACTATATGAACAGTGGCCAGAAAAATAAGGTGGCTGTTGCCCATTCTGCTCCCACTTTACTTGCTTGGGTTTGCCTATATCCTGGCCCTTTCCATACTACATGGCAATTATCCATTTAAATGCCAGGGTCTACTGCTTTCTAAGTTCCTGGACAGACCAAGGGCAGGGCTGTTTTATTTAGCTTTGCATCCTCAGAAATAAGCACTTAGTAGGAAAAAAGTAGGCTCTCAATAAATACTTATTAAATGTTTAAAAAACTTAGTCTCTGCAGTAACTTTGGAACAAACTCCACATGTCATTTTGAATATATCTGAACCTAGGTTTATATTCATGAGTAACAGTTCTACTATTAGATCACAAAGGTACCGCTGACTTGAGAGATTTGGGGTCACCTATGACCTAGACTGACATACAAAGTTAAGGCCAGTCTGTGTAAATGGGCTTCTTTGGGATAGGCTACTATTCTTTTTCTTAGTACATACACTATGCTGACTTGATGCTACTGATGTTGTTACAAAACACTACATTTTAAAGGAACATGACTGAGCAATTACTCTCTCCTATTATCAAGTGACCTTGGGACAAAATCCTGTTCTCTGAAAAGAGAATAGTAAATTGGAATTGGAATTTCAGTTAATCATTTTAAATTCTAGAGGACAAGAAATGGTAAAATCACATATTTACTAGATATTTCCCTGACAATCTAAGACTCCTTCGTTATCCCCTATAAAGTAAGTTATTTTACTTCATAGTTACATTATAGTCAAAGATCTGCCCATGTGAAGATGCTTCATAAAGAAAACAGTACTAACTACACATTGCACCTTCCCTTTTCCTTAACAACTAATTAGACCTGAAAGTCACTATTTTCTTTAGTTATTTAATGATAGGCTAAACTCATGGTGGCACAGATTTTTTTAAAAAAAGGCAATGTGTCACTTTTGGACTAATAATAAAGTTCCTGATGCGGTATCAAGACGACATTGATATATGCACCACTTTCCTCAACACTGACAAAGAAGAAAAAATAAACATTTGTGGAGTATGCTTCTTCATTACACATTTCAAAAAAATATATCACCAACTTGTAATTATCAGTGCCTTTCTATTACTACGTGATCGAAGAAAAATAAACGCACTGAATGCTTTTATGACCATTTATGGTATTTTCTTTTTCCACAAAGCCCACAGATGCATTCACCATTTCATCTTTGACCAATAATGAAGATAAATAGAGAAAGTCACAGCAATAGGCCCTTGCCAACATCCACACCCACATCCCACAAGTAGAGACTTTGGATAATCGATATCTTTGTGAGTCAAGTTCCTCAACTACAGAAGCTAAACCTAAGCCCACAAAAGGGTTAACAAAACAAACAAGGGCAGATGTTTAATCATCAAATAACCATCCATTTTACCATAATTCATGGGGAAATAATTAAAAGCAGATAAAACTTATGTTAACAACCACTTATAGACCAAAATTATGCACACCATTTTTTACTGTTTAAATAGTGACTTTATAGTAACTATAACTCATCACTTCCTTATATAAATCTTTTTTCTTTGATATTCTAACCCTCATCACAAATATTCAAATTTAGATCACTCAAAAAAATGGGGTTTGGACAGGAAATAACAGCTCCCCTATAAAATGTGATCTATTTGTTGTCCACTTATATAACAGATCCATTAGGAAAAAAGCTTGAATTCCTTCTCTTACCCAAAATAAAGATTTAGGCAATAAGAATGACCTTCAAATGCATACTATTTATAAAAGCAAAGACAGTACTATGCCTGCCAAATAAATGCATATTTTCCTATTATATACTCCTCATTCTTAAGTATCCAATGCTAAAACCAAAACCTGAACCCAAGTAGCAAGTTGCAATATTCTGATACCATGACATCATCCTATCTGGAGCACTTTAATATAACAATTTGAATAAACTGGCAGAAGCTTAAATAGGTCACACTGAAGCCCAAATCTAAGGATATTTATCTGGCAGAAATATCTAGTGCTGCATTTAACACTATTGGACATAGAATGACAGGACCATCATTCATCTATCTTATCTATACTTTCCACAGGATAAAAGAAAATAAAACAAATCTTAGCACTTGCCTATGTTGCTAATACTAATAATGACTGTGGCTTTTTTTGTAGCCAATATTTGTACAGAGTTAACAAACCAAAGCAAAGGTGAATGCTACCATATGATTTCATGTAGGATTTAGCACATCCTTACAAAGGAATACTTTTTAAACTTCCATTTCTGAAGTTAATAAGATACAAAAGGCTTGCCTCAATGAAATTTATAATTAGTCCCTAATATCTATGAAATAATGCCATAGTTGCTACAAATATTATCAAAATATAGGGACAATGTTACTGTTTCAAAAGCAAAAACTCTTGAGTTTTACAAAGCAAGAAGCTACATCTTAACCACATATATTTCTCAATCCTACTTAGTACAGTTTTACAGTAGATCCCTGTAAGGTGTTCAGGTTGCCTCTTTAACTGTACTTCTCCAAGAACTAGCATCTAACTAGATTTCCTCTTGTGAAATTAGGGTTCATCTGAAAGCAACAAGCAGAAACCACAGAAGTTTCTGACACACTCAGCCCCACCACCACCAACATAAATTTTCCTTTCACAATAAACAATGTGCAATGGAAAAGATTTCCTGTTTCAAAATGGAATAACAGATGAAAGAAACTGTAACTATACCATTAAAAAAGTTTCTTAATGAAGACAAATTCTCAAAGATGAAATGGAAACTCTCGAATACTGCTTCCTCACTTAAGGACTAATCTGGTTCTTTCTCCAGTAAACATTATGCATCACACAAGTGGTGTCCTAAATGCTCTATCAGAGACTCTTCTTAAACTGTCTGTACCCTCTTCTTATCTAACAGCAGCACAACCTAAGGCTGAACAAACACTCCTAAACCAGACTGTGGCCATATACCCATAAAAAGCAGCCAATGGTAAAAACTTTGCATATCTGAGTCATATAGAGGAACTCTGAACCTTGTAGAGTTGGACAACAGGTTAAAAAAAAAGTCTTTGCTCTGAATTCTGCTTTTCAAAACATAGAGGGTGGAAGAAGAAGAAAACTGGTCAACACAAATTAAAAGATTATTGCCCTAATGATAATTAACAGCATGTATGTTAATTAACAGCATGTATAAATATGACTTGAGAAATCATACCAGGGTTAACAAGGCCATGCACAAGCACTATTCCACTTACCACTTTGTCCATGAGTTTCCAAGTTTTCTCCACAGTCCTACGATCAGCTGCAGCTTGTTTAGGAGGGCCAACTGCATCCTGAATAGCATCAATAAAACCCAAAATTCGACCTTTTCTGGGATTTCCTCCTCGACCACCAGGGTTTCTGCCATTCATAGAATTTGCCATCTGGATTCCAAGTTCTTGGAAAGGCAGATTAAAAAAAAAAAGAAAAGAAAAGAAAAGTTGGTTGGGTATGAAAATATTTACCAAATAGAAAACTGAACAGGCTAACTTGTAACTACTACATTCTCTTGCATCAATGAGAACAAAACCAAGGATCCCATATTTAACTTTTCAATTGCAGGGTTAAATTACATTGTCTATCTTGACACAAAATAAGTTTAGAGCAATAACCTCAGATTTTCTTTTAGAATACTAAGTGTTGAGGATACATCTTCCTCATGTTTCAGACAGCTAAAGCTTAACTAACCCAACTCATAACACCACCACAACTTAAATACGTTTCCTCAGTCTACATGGGAACACAATGTTCTCCCGTCCGTCCCCCAAGTCCATCCCAATTCAAAATACTAGAACAACTGTAACCCCTAGAACACATCTTGTAAACCTCACTCAGAAACCTTGGTTTCACTTTGCTAGATTACGGCAAGTTATATAAATGTAAAGAGTGTTTATTCTACACAAGCATAAGGGACTGGTCTGTTGTCAACAAAGGCGCAGGATTTGGATTTCCCCCGCTAAAATCACCCAGTATGAACATCGGAACACTCGGGTCTCTAAAACAAAGCTGTGAGTAGTTTTTCCCAAGAGCCAAATAAACCAATAAACAGCCCATTTTTTAAAAGTGGGTGACAAACTGACAAGAGCAGGCACGGAAAGCAGAGTTCACTTCTTTTGCTCCTTGCCTCTAGTCTCATCCAAGGGGGATGGGGGAGATCCGAAGCTTTGTTTCAGGACGTCTATGCTCCTACCCTGCTCAGGCCTCTCCTCTGCCACTCTCCAATCTCAGCTGGGGAGGAAGACGAACGGAAAGAGGACAAAGTATCCCGTCGCTCCTCAGGCGCCCAGCAGCCCCGTCTGCCTCAGACGCTCTGCGCTCGGCGACGGGGAGGACGCACCTCCCGGGCTGTCTGCAATTCTAGCCTCCAGTCACCCTTTCTCCTCCCCCCGGCCTGCCCGGTTCCGGTTTTTAAATACCCCACTACAAACTGTGGACGGCAGGAGCAACAGCGGCTGGAAGCCGGGGCTGTCCCCCTTTCCTCTGTAGCCCGCGCATGGCTGCCCAGGACCCCCGGCCAGAAACAAGCGTCGAGCCTCCCCAGCGTCCCCTTCCCTCCTCGCCTTTCGGCGCCGTGCTGTCCCGAGCCACGCGTGTGCGCGGGTCCCACTCTACACGCACTCAGCCCAGGGTGCTTGGGGAGCCCAGGCGGGGAATGTGTAATCGCCGTAACAGCACGCTCCCGAGGAAGGGGCAACCGAGACTCAGCCACCGAGACGTGGAAGCGCAACAATTACCGTCCAGACCAATCCACACCCGCTCTCCCCTCCCGCCCGACTCTCCGGGAGGCCGCAGCAGCACAGGCTGGAGGAGGAGACCACTCGCTGGACACCCCACCCCTGTAACATACACGGGGACCCGGGCGCGGGGCGGGGCCGCAGGCGGGGCCGCCCCGCGCTGGGCCAATCCCACGCTCCGGCGCACTGCCGGACAGCGGGCGCAGCCAATAGGTGAGAGGCGCCCGTCCTCCTCGCGCTACCGCCCGGTCCACGTCCTCCACAGTACACAATGGCCCCAGAGGAAGGCCCGCTCGTCTCAGGTCCCAAATAGAAAGAAACTCGGAGAGAAATGAGCCTGGTCTTCCCTGGGAACCAAAGAGGAAAAGAGAAAGGAAATGGAAGACAGGCAATGCACTAGGGAGCTGACCAATGAGGGGTGGGCAGGTGGGCGTGAGTGTCGGGAGCGGGAGTCCAAGTCGACGGGGCTAAAAGGCGGGACTTCCTGCTTCGCTCACCTTCCTAGTCTTTTGTTTCATAGCAACAGAGTAGAGGCTGGAAGGGTGTTGCTTCTCTGCTCTGGGCGGGTCCCAGGCTTCAGAAATCCATCTCCCTAGGGCTGCCAAACTCTTCTACTCAGGACAGCAGCCAAACAGGACTAAGGCAGTGATTCTTGTTGACTGTCTAAAAAAAGCAACATTCATTACGCTTCTGAAGTGAAGATAAACCTCACATAGAGTAGGCTAAGGGTAAAACCTGGTTGCCAACTAAAACTTCCTAAATTCTCATGTTTTCCTTTTACTAGTAGTTCTCGAGGGATTCCAGATGAAACACCAGGCTGAATTGAACAGCAAGCAGTTCGCAGCGCAGGCCAGTCTGCTAATCATGCCAGCGCAGGAAAAGTAGCAATGGGAAAGTTGCACCTTTTTATTCTTACAAGTTTATGTATAATGACTGAGGAGAGCTCGGCTGTTGTGTTCTGTCAACTTTACAGCACATAGATTCCTTTCCATTTCAAAAACTTGTATCTGCCATTCTCTTCAGGCATGTTTAATCTCTGTGGCTACATTCTTTATGCCTATAAAAAGGCACACATCTGGCTAATCTTAAAATAAAAAAACTACTGTACTGGGACCCATCTTTCAACAAGATCGTAGTTTAAACAAACGCCTTCCATTTCTTTCTATTTATTTCATTTCTACCACACATGCCACTAACAATTGCTCACGATTTTCGTGCTTTGGAACTTTTTCCCAGTATAGTTGATAGTGTTGGATATACACTACATGTTGGGCTTCTCTGTGATATTTTGCATCATTTCTTTCAAAGAAAATTTTTCTAATCTTTCTCTAAGCAATTAGACTGATTAGATGTTTCTCAATGCTTCTAACCACTTTCTAGCAAGTGAGCATTTTAGTATTGATTATTACTGTGAAGGATCCAGATTTGTTATAAATGTACTTTACTCCACAGCCCCAAATTCAGATAGTTAAGATTTTCATTTGAAGAAAATAGAAGAATGAGTGCTCTTTGCAGCAAGTCAGGTGATAAAATATGATTCCAAAAGTAATTTTATTTCCCTTTCATTATTTCTATGCAAATAATTAAAAAATAGTTTCTCAGTTTTACATTATGTTGATGGATAAAAATGCCAACCTCTCCATACCTCTTCCACGAATCCAAAGCTTCCTTATTTATAGTAATAGTAGCTACATCTCCAAAGGTGACACTGCAAAAAAAACAAAATCTTTTTTCAATCACCTTTAAAATAAATTGAAAAATAATTGAAACAATGTTTAGAAGGTTTTTTCTGCACAAAGCCAAACATTGAATTAAAGGAACATTTTAATTAGGTCTATTGCTCCTATTATTATCTATATAAATGTAGAATAAGTCAGACACAAGTTACAGCATGGGCCATTCCTTTTATATTGTGTTTTATAACTGAAAGAGATTAAGAATGAGAAAATGGTCCTGTCTGTGGTATCAATCATATCAAATTGATGGGAGTGACAAGTCAAATTCTGGTGTAGCTTGAGTTCCAGTTGAGCAGAAACTAAGATTCATGGTTCTATTATATCTGGTGAAGTGATGGGGCAGCAGCCCTCCTGGCCAAATGTTAGTAGGAAAATAAAGACCCACTAGGGAAATACTGAGCCACAGGAGAAAGAGTCTAACAAAAGACTACAAGCTAAAGGACTATAAATAAGAGCAGAAAGAAGTGGGATCTTAAGGAGACTTTGTGATCCTCAGGACGTAAATAGTAGTACTCCAGGGTGAAATAGTTGTCTAAAGAAAGAAGATGCTTATTTCCAAAGAACCAGTCAGTCTCCAGCACCCAAAGTGAATGGATCCTCACTGGGAGGTACAGGGATTATTAAACCTAGAGAGAACTTGCATAAGGTCTCCTTATGTGAGAGAAGTGTTCTGGAAAATCCTGACTCCAAGTGGAATGATGGAACTCCTACCCAAAGGGTTTACAAGCTCCAGAGTGACCAGTAGATAAATAATATGAGCAAATTGGTTATAGAAACATTCAAAGCCTTGAATGAGAGACTTGGAGCAAAGGTACTTAAAACATTTTGTAGAGACAACTATGGAAACTTTTTCTCTAAACATTAATATTGGACATATTTGTATGTGCCAATAGGCAGGGAAAATATAGATTATATTCCTATCCTTAAACACAGGACATCTTAAAACAAAGAAAAAGACACTGTCTAGTGAAAAACTATATGGACTTTTGCACAGCTTTTCTTTTCTTTTTTTTTTTTCTACTTTATCAAAATTCACTGTGACTCCTGACATGAATTGACTAAATTTGTCAATAATTTCTCTATAATCTTCTTACATTTTGATTCATACCAAACAAATAGAACACTGGCTTTTTGTTTTTATTTTTCAAATTTAAAATATAAATTGAAAAGTAATGTTGAAGAGGCCCTTGATACTGTTCACATCACTCAGCCAGGCAGGTCTGGAAACTGGCAAGTTTGTCCAGGGTGACTAGAACCTAAAAATATAAATAATAAATCCAAATTCATAGATTAACTTATAATATTAAAAACTATGTGATTATGTGAGGAAGTAACTCCTAAACATACTAATGTTAACATGGACCAGTTATCTATAAATTTTTCTACTCCAGAAGTCAAATAAAGCACAGAAAGGTCCTAAACGAATATCCAAATCAGAAGAAGCAATGCCCTCCAAGAGTAACTCTAATAACACCTATATGGAGTCACTATAGGTCAATTATACAGAACATCTTCAGTAACAGCTTTTAAGTTCCCTTTCTCAATATATAAAAACTTACCCTTATCCATTTTAAATCTGTTCTTGGTTGTTTGGGGAGACAAAATCTATTAGGCTGCTCTCCTTATTTTATCAGCTGATTTCTAACTGTTCCTACATTCAATAAGCCATGTTTTGAACATAAAATATATGCCAAGAATTATTCTGCACATCAGGAAATGCAAAGATGATTAAGCACCAGCCATTGCTCCCGAATAGAAAGCAGGTGCATAAAGAGGTTATTATAAACTCTAGAGATAAAAGCAGTGAATTCTGTAGGCAGAGATCATCGTGAGAAACTGAGGAAAGGCAGCCAACCCAGGTTGAAAAAAACCAATTAGTAAGCTAACACATAACTTTAATAGGATTAACACTAATCATAAAAGGGTCATTCTAGTTAGAAGGTTGCTTATGAGCAAAAGCATGAAAGAAAGAAAATATCTATTTATGAACAGAAAATGAGCAGTTTCTTTTTGTGGAAAATAGTGAATGGTAAAAAACCTTTAAAAAGTGTCACGTGATGATTGGATTCAAATAGTCTCGTGTATCTGGTTAAAGAACTTGGATTTGATCCCTTTTTGATGGGAAACCACTAAATGATTTTGAACCAGAGTAAAATATATAGGAACAGAAGAGGCAAGAGAGATGACATTGTAACATTTATATTTGAGAATGTTACCCCTGCGGTTCAGGCTGACAATGGATTGGAGAGGGGGGAAGACTGAAGGCAGGGTGGCCAAGTAGGGGATCTGCATTAAGTGATGGCAAGGAAGGACTTGAAATGGAGCAGTGGTAGTAGAGGTGAAACATAAGTAACGCATTTGAGAAACATTTAGAAAACTGTTTCCCAAACTTCTGCACATTAGAGTAACATATTCCAGGCTCTACTCCCAGGGATTCTGCTTTAATTGATCTAAGATATTTTTAAAGCTCCCTAGGTGATCCTAGTTAGCAACTAAGGCTCAGAACTACTGATTAGTTTATTTAGTAGTCACCAATAACTACAGGAATATGAGAAGTGCAGATGATGGAGCTTCAAGGATTACTGCCAATATTCTAACTTTAATGATGGCATAAAAAGCCTCAGCAACCAGCGCACACCGTATCAAAGCACAATCTGTTCCCAGCAAAAGGAAAATGAATCTGGTTGGGAAAATGGAAAACTTAAGACATCTTTGGAATACACATGCTTATTTTAATTATGTGATTGATAACACATAAGTTTGGCAGCATTGGCAAATAAATAATACCTGAGCAATATTAAACTATAAGGGAAGATGATCTAGAATAAGAAGAGTATTGAGAGTTAAATCTTGAGGATCAACATTCAGAGATAAGCAGAGGCAAAAGAGACAAAACAACAAAGGAGGACAAAATAGTTGATCACAAAAGAAACAAACTAAGTGTAGTATATTGGACACTAAAGGAAGAATAGTACTATCATTCAGCAAGCAAGTTTCAAACAGAGGAAAGGAGCCAAATATTCTTAAAAAGCCATAGAAACTAGGTGCTGGAGCGGTAGCTTGGCGGTTACGGCGCTTGCGGCGCTTGCTTGGCATGCAGAAGTACACAGGTTCAAGCCCTAGCACCCGTGTACACTAAGTGTCAGAGCAACAAGGGCCATGTGGAAAACTAAATAAAAATTGATTCTCTCTGTCTCTCTCTCTCTCTCTCTCCCTCTCTCTCACTGTCCTTCTCTCTTAAAAAAAAAAAAAAAAAAGCCATTGAAACTAACAACTGAGAGATCATTGATGACCTTAGAGGGAATAACATCAACTCAAGAGAAAGGTAAAAAGAATTGGAGATATTAGGTAGAATTTAGTTTTTTAAGAGATCTGTATAAGCCTGAAGATAGCATTTAAATAATACCTATGTAAAAACACAGGTTGGGTAGGGCGAGAGAAAAATTTTGGAACGAAAAAATTTAAGCATAAGCCTACATGCTAAGAGATGATTTAGAAAGACAGATAATACAGCAACTTATCCTATAAGCATAGTGTTATGATTTGAAGGTGAGGTATCCTCCAGAAGCTCACATGTGACAATTCAGGAAGGCTGAGGTGAAATGATCGGGTTGCAAAAGCTTTTAGCCAATCAGTGGGTTGATCCCCTTACAGGGATTACCTGGCAACTGCGGGCTGGTAGGGTGTGGCTAAAGGAGGTGGGTCATTGGGGCCAATCCTTTGGGGTATATGTTCTGTATCTGGTGCGTATTTTCTCTCTCTGCTCTGCTTCCTGATGTGATGCCTTGAGCAGCTTGTCCCTGGAGCTGTGCCTGCTGCCATGATGTTCTTCTGCCTTACCACCAGGCCTGAAAAATGGAGCAGGCCTCTGTGAACTAAGACCTCTGAAACCGTGAGACCTGAAAATAAACTTTTCCTCCTGAAATTATTGTTGTCAGGTCATTTAGTCACAGCAGCAAAAAACTAACTAAAACACATGGGGAAAAAAAAAGAGACTTCTGAAAATAAAAAGGGTTTACATGAATACGGGGGTGAGGGACATAGGTATATGTTCTGTAAAAGTGTTACCAGAGGTAGTAAGAGGTTGAGAGAGATCATAGTGGCATCCAAATGTGCCAGATAAAGCATAGACAAGGTTGTCTTCTCAAACTGAACGGAACTTAAGGACAGCTGCAAATGTTTTGAGTTAAAGGAAAGGAAAAGGCAAATAAGAGAAAGACTGAGAATCGCATCTGTGGCAACAGTGGAATTTGGAGAGCCAGTTAAATTGAGCAGTAGTGCCCACCTGAAAGGATTTGCACATTTCTCCAGCACGGTACAGGGAAGGAAGCTTGTAGCTTCACAAAGGGGTTGTGTTACAATTGGGCAGGAGTTGCAGAGACAGGATGAATGAAATCAAGAGCTTTGGTGAGAGAGTATTCCGGAAGAGCAACTGTGGGTTTCAAGCCAAGTCAGGAGGGAAGAGAGCATATGTGGACAAGAAGACAAGGTTGTCTTATTAACATCAAGTGTGAGAAGAATCATCTAATTCCAATATTAAAAGGTAAGATCAAAAAGGCTTCCTGTTGCTATTTAATATTTGGACTTAATGAAGAAATGGATGTACTTTTAAAATGTAATCTCATGACAAGTCATCAAGGACAGAAGGATGGATGAAGTCACAAGATAATTTGTATCTTATGTTTTCTATATAGCGAAAAGCAGTGTTCACATAAATAATATCTATGAAATATAGGTCAAAGCCTTTCTTACCAGAGAAATTGCATCTGTATAGGAAGAAAACTGAGTTTGAAAATAAAGGCAGTCTTTGGAAAGGGATAGAGATGATGAAAACAATTGATTTCCTACTCTCCTCCCCCTGTGCCAGCTTTGCAAACAATCTTATTCAATTTTTTGTACTACTCTGGCAGGCCACAAGTAGATTGCTGAGGAGGCAATCAAAATTGTGAACATCGATTTTTTTTTTTAAACATACATAAAAGGATAAATGAAGGGATTGAGTTGAATGTCAACAGCAGAGAAAGAAAGAGGAGAGGAGTCAGGGGTGGGGGGTGCTGGTTGGGGACCTAACTAACACCTGCTGAAGTTAGTTTCCTAAAGAAACGTTGTATAAAAGATTTAAAACTTCTTGGGAAAAATAATTATGTAAGTTCTCCCCAATTGTTAAATATTTTGACAGTCTTTTGTTTTGGTTGTTGTTTGTAAAGCTGCATTCCACCTAAGAAGAAAGAAAATTTGAAAAGGAAATAACAATTGTCCATCACTATGCCAGTCTTTTGCTTTTTTGCATTACTTTTTTGCATGTTCTTCCCTACTTAGTTTTTAAAAATTGAAATAGTTCTGCTGTTGTATCAATATGTATAAAGAATAGACAGAGTGTTTTTGCTATGGGTCAGGTGTGAAGTAATTCTTGCATGAAATTAGCTATTTCTTGGCACAGCTAAAAATAAAACAAACTTAGATGCTACATGGCTCATCCTGCTTTCACACAAACTTCTTTCCTAAATTCCTTTGTGGATAGCTTGACCAATGAGTCTTCAGCTTTACAACATCTGATGGAAGCATTTCTCCTACCTATAAATACCAAAAGATTTGCCACATGATTTTTTAGGGTCTAAGACTAAAAAATTTGTTATTGTGGAATTATGATTGCATATGTGCAATAAGAATATCATTGGTTTAAATAATGAATGGAGCTATGTTACATATCTGGAGCTTCTCTCATATGCACAGTAAGTTGTGTGCAACTACTTTATTCAACATGCATGTACCGTAAATATATAGTTACAGTGCCTACTATAAAAATAATAAAGAAATAAGAGTTTAAATTAGGCAAGAGAGGTTAAGGGAATGCCCATGGAGAAAGGTAGGCACCTTCAAGAATATCAGAGGAAGATAATACACAGAGATGGGATTTAGAGTTCAGGGTACAGGATTCATGCAGGAAGCACAATAAGTAATCAAATCTATATGTCTCAAGGAAAGAAAAATTTCAGCCCTATTCCAGAAAATTCACAATAAAAATGGAAATATTCAGTGGATAATACAAATTAAATTATGAGAAGTTTCAATTGTTTAATTGGGAATTTAAACCAACTTTGTAGTTGAAATAAAATTTTACAGAGAATTTTCTACAATGAAAGGGATACGGTAAAATAAAATCAGTATTTGAGGGATGTATACTTGGTATAGTGGAATCTCTAAGAGAATATGAAAATGAGCAGATTAGTAGTGAGGACTTGTTAGGAGGCTGTTGACCTTGGATTTGTTTGGGGAGTATAGGTTCTGGAACTATACGGTAGCACTAGCCAAGAGAAAAAGTTAAACAAATGAACATTAGACAAGCTTTTTAAAGAAGGATCATGAACTTGACTCTAATTGGATTTAAAAAGGATGAGTCTCCCTTCCTTTCTGTCCCTCTTTCTCTCTATCCATCTACATTTGATAAAAAAAAATAAGGAAATCAAATTAGGGAATAGATATGGGGTTATAATGAGTTCATTTTTATATGCCTGTATTTAAGACCATATTACATCATAAAAACAGGTTTTTTTGGAGATTCACCGCTTTCTTCTGTATCACAGAATCTAACAATATCTGGCTAAACAATTATCAGTTTGATAGAGGTAGAAATACTTTCACATACAGTAAAACCTCTGGGTTAGGAAGATCCAATGCTTTAGTTTGAAATATAATCCCACTTTATGTTCTAACAGTATCTGCTTTACACACTAAGAGGATATCGCATCCCTACTTTGGCACTTGTGATTGTGAAGAAAAACTTCCTTACAAAGAGCTAGGCTCTATGTACTTGGAGACTTTCAGTGACCTCAGTTTTCCAACTTGGGATTATAAATAAAATTATTTTTATTATAAATAAAAATTTAATATTTATTTTGGAAGAAAACTCTTCACAGTATATTAGTATGAGAGTGTGCATCTTCCCTATTTTCCAGATAAATAACCTTCATTCCTTAAACTGATCTTCAACTTATTTACTTTTGGTGTTTCTTCCTGTATCATACTATAATTAATTTGTATCCCTTAAAATATGATGTTCATAAATTAATACCATAATAATCTAATTACAAAGCACATTTACCTTGATCGTTTTACACACTGTACACTTATTTTTTTATTAGTTGAATATGGATGTACATTTTTCTCTATTTGTGGAAGCTAGAATATAACCAGAAACAGTATGTTAGATGGCTAAGCTAATAATAACCTCAACATATGTGAATTTTTACACAGACAGGGGCAACCTTGCCTAGGACGCATTGTACACTTATTAAGACAGACTTCTATACCATTAATGTGGTCTATCGACACATTTATTTGTTTAAACTCAACTATATTTCATCCAAAATGCTACTCAGTTTTTTTACCCATCTTGTTGATTGTATAAAAAAATTATTACAGCCTTCTCATGACCATCAGTTAAAAAGTACACAAAATATACACATGTACCCAAATGTAATGGTGAATAAAGCAATTTATCACAATAGTAGATACAAATCCTGGTATATTTTTTGAGTCTACCATAAGGATCTCTACTAGGATTGAGGATGAGCCTTCAATTCCAGTTCACATCAGATGACCTTAAGCTAATACCTCTAATGGGTAAACCTATTAACCCACTGATAACCTAAAGATAACCTATTGAGGTGTTATCAAATGTGAAGCTCTATTAGAAATTTAAGAGAAGAAATTTTGCAATAATTTCATATATAACACACAAAGAGACATGCTGAATCAAGATTTAAGAGGAATATTCTTATGCTTGTATATTTTTGTTTTATTTTTCATAAAGATAGTAGCTTCTAATATGTAATTCTCAACTGGAAAATGAAGCTTATCACTGTGGAAACAAAAATGTTTAAGTCTGAAATGGACTGAACTGAGTGGAATTCATTCCAAAGAGCCCTCAATGATGCTTGTACTATAAAATCCACATTAAAAATAAAAAAGAGGAGTTGGAGCTGTGGCTTAGTAGCTAAAGCACTTGCCCAACATGTACAAGTACACAGGTTCAAACCCCAGCACCCACGTGTACAACTAAATGTCAGAGCAATGAAAACCATGTGAAAAACTCAATAAAAATTGATTCTCTCTCTCTCTCTCTCACTGTCCTTCTCTTTTTTAAAAAAATAAAGTAAATAAATAAATAAAAAAGAAGTTAAGACAGTCATTTAAACATTATATGTGAAAATAAGCATTCAATAAATGCTAATTTAATCAAAATAGTAAAAAATGAGGAAGGAATGCTGAGGGAAGCTGCTTTGTACAGTTGTAAATTTGATTAATAACCTGACATGCAGAAAAGACAAAGTCGGGATAGATTAGTCAGAAAAAGCATGAATGAAACTTGAAATGATGATGTTTAAGGAAGCAGAAAAGATGTAGTAACAGAAGACATGAACTATGCAGTGACTAAAATTAACTGTAAAGTTTGGTGGTCAGGAATTTCAGTGATGCCCACCCTGATCATAAACAGATTCATTACAGTTTCTGATTTAAAGACATTCAAGCAAAGTGTAGTAGTGACTGTGATAGGTAAATCAGAATATTTATAGAACCTGGAGTTGGGCACCAACAAATAAGATTGCACATGGTGATAAAATGTCAGTACCTTCTTCCTTTAGGTAATATCAGAAAAGAGGATTACTTTCCCTCTGGTAATAAAAATGGTAGCGTCTTAGTAATTTCAGAAAGGATAAAAATTGACACAAAGATGATGGCCATTATTCACTTACAGTTGGATATGTAAGTCAGATTTTTCATTTTAATTCTAATGAGATGAAGAACTCTTGCAAACCCTACTGCCTGCACTGCACATAGAGGACTTGCACTTTTTTCACAATCACTAATAAAAGAATGTTCATTTTTGTAAGGTAGCCATATTTTTAGGAAGAGAATAATCATATTATTATAATAATAATGGCAACACAAATCATTATTTGCAACTTCAGGATACAAAAAGAATTATAGTAAGTGCTTAGGTGGTAGACTTACTTATCCAGTTGGACCACAAGCAAGGAAAAGAAGGAAGATACCTATGATAACACACCTCAAAGACTATGGACATCGCCTGAAATATTTATCTGTCCATTCAGCAAACTGTGAAAGTAGAGGAAAGGAATAAGAAAAGAAGAGTAATTTTATCTTTTTTTTTTTTAAAGAGAGAGGGACAGTGAGAGAGAGAAAGAGAAACAATTTTATTTAGTTTTTCACATGGCCTTAGTTGTTCTAACACTTATTTGTGTATGTGGTGCTGGGGTTTGAAACTGGGTCCTAGTGCTTGCCATTCAAGCACTGAAAACAGTGAGCCACTGCTCCAGCCCAAGAAGAGCAATTTTAACTTTTAAAAGTAGTTAAATTATTTACTGCTCAAAGTGCTTATGTTCTGAAAATATCAACAATTTGGTTGAAAGATTTTTGTTGTTGTTGTTTTAGAAAACTGAATGTTTTGAGAAGTAATGAAAGGAAAAACTTTCCAAATCCTTAACCCTACCCTTTTTAAACTGGTTGTTTAATTTTATATCAGGATGTGTTATTATCATTAAATACTTTGATTTTATTTAATCATGGAGCATCTTTTTTGTACAAATAAAGGGGTGCTGTTATATAAAGATACACAAAGTAATGTATTGTGCTAGAAATTATGGGGTTCAAATGGTAAAAGTCAGCTCAAGCCACTTTAAGTAAAATAATGGGCAGGAGGTTCAGGGAGCTGTGTACTTTGTACAAAGTGCCCAACTTAGTTTCCAGGGTCTCTGTTTTAGTCAGCTTTTTTGCTGCGGTGTCTGAAATACCTGACAAGAACAATTTTAGAGGAGGAAAAGTTTATTTGGGGGCTTACAGTTTAAGAAGTCTTAGTCCATAGAAGGCTGGCTCCACAGACAAGTGAGGCAGAACATGGCAGGAGAGGGAAAGTTGCTCAGAACATTGCAATCAGGAAGCAGGGCCAGACTCTACTCACCAGGTACTAAGACCTGCCCCCCAATGAACCACCTCTTCCAGCCACACCCTACCTGCCTTCAGTTCCACCCAGTTCATCCCTACTAGACAGTTACTTCACTGATTGGGTTAAGGCTCTCACAACCCAATCATTTCTCCTCCAAATCTTCTTACATTTTTCATATATGAGCTTTTGGGGGATACCACACATCCAAACCATAACAGGCTCCAACATCTATCATATGATCATTGTATTGAACCTATTTTTAAGCACTGTCCCCCATGTGTTGTCAAATTAGCCACTGGAAGTTTTAGGTTTTCATCTTCACACTGTTGATTACTTCTGTGAAAAACTTCTCCTTTCCAATAATTTAAGGAAACTCCTGATATAAACAGTTCTGGAACCCTAGATAGGGGCTCCAATACAGTTGCATGGAGGAAGAATTAAAAAGTGAGGGAATAATTCCTAAAAGAATTGTTAACAGGACACAATCAAGTAAACACCTCATACATCTCATGGTTACAAACTGTGTAAAATGAATAATGAAATCCAAGTTTCTTCCTCATATATTGATTACCAAATAGTGAACCAACATTCGAAGATAAATTATTGGTATCACAATGTGATGGTCTGTGTTCCAGGCATGGTGACACCCACCTGTAATCCCAGCGGCTTCGAAGGTTGAGGCAGGAAGATTGCAAGTTCAAAGTCAGTCTCAGCAACTTAGTGAGGCCCTGTCTCAAAAATATAAAAATATAAAGAAGGGCTGGGGATGTGGCTCAGTGGTTGAGCGCCCCCGGGCTAAATAAATCCCCAGTACCAATAAATAAACAATGCTCTGTTCATCTGATGACAATTCCAGTACAACACAAGTTCCTAGTTTTACTCTTCCTCATCAGACACTCCTTTGTATTATCTTCTGCTGAGTCTTCTTCTGGTACTGATCCCAAATGTGGAAATGACCAGTCCTCTGATCTGCTATTTCTTATCTATGTCTCTGAAAGGGAATTTATCCACTCTTATGGTGTTAAATACTGTCTTTAGATCCATTCTAGATACTTATCTCCTACTTTCACTTCTTGTCCATGCAATTCCAGAATTACATATCCAAACATCTGCATGAATAGACTCAAAAGAGAACTTCTGATCTCATGGGCTTTCACTTCTTCTCCTGTGACTCATGTACCAATAAACAGCATTGCAACCCATGCAAATACTTAAGACCAAAAATTAGGTATTATTCTTGTTCCTGTCTCTTTCTTTATCCTTCACATTGACCTTTTTGACAAGTCATGAAAATTCTACTTTCAAAACTTTCTCAAGTTCTTCATGTCAATCTCTGCTAGTAATAGTACAGTGCAAGAAACCATTGTCTCTTTTCAGTTGGCTTCCTAATTGATCTTCCTTGACTTCCTATATCTTACTGTCCCCACAACAGCCAGAATATTCCTGATAAAATGTAACATGTCATATTACAAAAAAACTCTTCAGATTTCACTCAGTTTCACATCTTGCTTAGAATAAAAAATCCCATACATGTAATATTATGTACAAGACTCTACATAGTCCAGCCACCATTATATTTTGTATAATATAATGTACCATAGAAAATACAATAGAAAAATAAAAACCCCACCTCAGAAAGCTTGCTTAATTTTTCTTTAGGCTAATAAACATTAGAAAAATATTGTTAGAAGCAGATCATTTTGGTATTTCAAAGTTTTAAATTATTCTTTAGATATAATTACACTGCATAATGATATAGAAAGCACAAGTGGAGTTTTAAATCATTATTGTACTATGCACATTTTATAAATTTTACTCATTTTTGCTTTATGTTAAGGCATCTCTCTTAGGGAAGTGATTCTTAACTGGGGTAGTTTTGCCCCTCAGGTGACAGTTGGCAATGTTTGGAGAAATTATTGATTATCAATCTTGTGGCAGTTGGTGAGTGCACTACTGGGAACTAGAAGAGGCCACAAGTATTGCTAAGTGTCCTACAAGGCACAGGCTGTCCTGTGTCCCCCAAAAGGCAATGATCTTAAACAAAATGTTGGTAGTGCTGAGGTTAAATGCTGCCTTGGCCTTATTGTCCATGAAGTAGATCTTTGTTGTTGCTGTTTTTAGGGTGATTCTCATGAAATTTCAGGGCACTACTTAAATTTGTAGACAGGTTTTGAAAAATGTGTATGAAAGCATACCATATTTCATAAAGGCTATAACTTTTATGTGAAATATAAAGCAATTCTGAAGGGTTCATTTCACTTGGGGGATAAGAAACAGACCTCACTGTCCTATTTGTATTCCAAGAACACTCAGCCAATTTGATAACCTCCTTAGAGGAGTCAGACTTCCCACCGCCTGCTTGCGAACGCACACAAGGTTAAATGCCTACCACGTTTCATGATATTCACTGGCCAAATGACAACAATGACAGTAAATTTGAGCTGACATCCTACTGCAGCAACAAAACAGGAAAGGAAGGAAGGAGCATTCCAAGGGCAAGAACAATCCAGCAAATATCCTTTTATAGTTCTCATGTAAGGCTATGACTTTGTTGTTACATTGTTGATACCATCCATTGTTGAGTTAAATTGGCCCCAGGCCACAAGAGCTCAACAAGTTAAATACAAACAAGAGCTTGGGTTTCTTGACACCAATAGAAAAGGTAATTTTTCACTTAATTCTAGTTATTTTTAAGATCTCAATGAAATATAGCATAAATGTGTCTCAAATAGTAATTTTCACAACCGTTTACCTCATACCTAACACAGCAGGGAAGCATGTGTGTGTGTTTGGGGGGCGTGTTCAAGAGACAACCAAAGGCAATGCCTGCACATTTGCTGCTGTTTATATCACTAAATAAATAACAGATTATTACATAAAGAAAACAAGTTATCAGGTCTTCATAAAACTCCAGAAAGCTTCATTGCTCAGATTTTACTCTTGTCTGTGTGATTTTTCCTTCCTTGTCACTGTCCTACGAAAGCCCTCCTTCTGTTTTTGTGTGGTAAAATTCTGTCTTTGGTCTCTCTCAACTCATTCCGTATTGTATTTTAGGATTTCGTGCTAACAGATTCTACTATCACTTCCCTGCCAATGACTTCAAGTCTTTATCTCCACCTTTCACTAACCTCAGAAACATCTATTCTTTGTTTCCAATAGTTACAGATATATCTATTTGGAAATCTTCTTGATGCCTTAAATTGCTCATAGCTACAATTCAGGTCACAGCCTCCTCTGCTGATGGGGACTTTCTTCTACTCAATTCTGTCTCATTCATTGAATTGTGTAACACATAAGTATAGGGGTTACCTTGGCCTTTGTTTTAGCCTAAGTAGTTACCTAGAGATGAGTAAGAATGGAAGACGGAAAAACAAAGAAAGAAGAGCCCCTGACAGTGAATTTGCACAGAGGTACTGGCTTCCTTCCACATTCCAGAAAGAGGACCGGGACTGTCTGCATTAGATTTATGGGGACATATCCTGTTCTCAAAGTTACACTTCACTTGCAAATGCTTCTTGGAGGTCAGATGACACTTATATGACCTTCTGTCACTTATATGACTCTTTAGAACAGAAAGAGTCAAATGAGCCAAGCATGCAGGTGCATGCCCTCAATTTTAATGCAGCATAGGCATGTGTTTTCTCCAAATGGGCATGGGTCCAAAATATTCATGACCAAGATTTCCCATCACTGCAAGTCCCCTCCCTGTCCTCAACAAGGCCAAACCTCAGGCAACTGGGTGCATTTCTGTCCCCAGCTAATCTGCCCACCCATCTCTCTAGGGTGAATCTCTCTTAAGTTTGCCTTCACCACCTTGTGATAAACTTGTCCTAAACTTGGTGTCTGCCTAATCGCATATGGTGTCTGCACTGGGATAATTGCCTAATTTTAGATAATTATACGCAAGGACCTAGAAACAAATCACAACTCTCTTCGAACTAAGCTCAACCTCCAGTAGCACTTCCTTCTCTTTAGTGAGAGAATCCATCATAAAACCATACTCATTTACCTCTGAAACATTCTTAAGAAGGGCTTCACTCCCCCACCACCATACTAGTCTGTATTACCACCTCTTCCTCCAACTATGTTCAAGGTTTTTCAGCATCATCCTAATCCTTTCAGGGTAAAGGAAACTGCAGGGACCTATGTGTTTTGGCTCTTTCTTGGTTCTCTTCCTAGGATCACACCTCTCACCCTCTTGCTCAGCACGTACACATCTTTCCATCTATCAGTCATCCTCCCTTTCTCTTCAAGGTGTTATGGTGGTGATGGTGCGTGGTTTTGCAGCATACAAACAAACCTCTGTTTCAGAAGGGTTTTGCTGTCCTCTTCTTCTGTTTGACTCTTTCTTTTTATCCTTGAGATTCAGTTTGTATCATTTTAGAGGGGAAACACATCCATAAGAACACTCTTTTTAATTGAAGCCTCAAGTGTAACTAAGTACTTCCCCTTTCTGATGCTTCCTATGTTTGTTACACTTTTAAGATTGTATTTGCTTATACTTTCTAAAAGCATTACTGTCTTCTCCAACAGACTATCACCTATCTGCCTACGCAGTATTTATTGATAAATTAATTAATGAAGTTTTCAATTAATAAATAGTAACACTATTTATTAAAATATGAATAACCATTAAGATCATCATCTTGTCACATTAATCCATTTTCACAATTCTCACATTTCTGTTTCCTAATTCTGATACTATTTCCATCATCTCCTCATCAATTTCCTGGCCTCTTTCTCTCTCCCTTATTTCCTACATCTAGTCATTTGCCAAGAACCATGGGTTCTACCTCTACAGCACATTTGACATAAACAACTTCAGTGCCATTGCTATTCTTTCTGGAGCAGTTGCTCCCCAACCTATCTCTGGGTTATTGGACAATCATGTTCCACATCTAATTTCTTCTCCTGTCAATCCTTTTTTTTTTCTTTTTTGGTACTGAGGATTGAACCCAGGAATGCTTACCCACTGAGCCACATCCTTAGCTCTTTTTAATTTTATTTTAGTTTTTAATTTTGAAACAGGGTTTGCTATGTTGCTGAGGTTGGCTTTGAACTTATAATCCTCCTGGTTCAGCCTCCCAAGTCTCTAGGATTACAGGCATGCGCCACCATACCTGGCCCACTCACTCATTTTTCTAATCTTCCAAAAATGTGGGTTCTGTTGCTCCTATGATCAAAATAATTTTACAGTCCCATCTTTTCCATAGGGTAGCCAACATTGAGCTTCTCTATCATCTTGGCTCAACGAACATTTTCCCAAGTATCTCTAAACATCCTTCTTTTCCTATTTTATATTCCCACCACACCGAAACATTATGTGTAACCCATGCAACCCTGCATTTACCTCTTATAGGAGTTTCTCTGTAATTCTGTATAGTTTCTTGTGCTCCACGCACCAAGTCGACTTCTTTCACAGTCTTTTCAGATTCTTCCAAGTCAGGCATATTTCCCTCATATGAACCACTACAAAATTCTTACCTTGTAACTGCCTATGTTTGTGCCTTATTTCCTTTTCTATACTATGTCCTTGCAAATTGAGACTCTGTCTTATTTATCATTGTATAGACTATAGTGTTTAATATCATGGCTTTGGACATAATTATGTGCCCCATAAAGATAGCTTTACCTCATTTCATTATTTTTCCTGTTTTTTTTAATCTATGAAAGGTAAATATGTTATTATGTATTTTATGTTTTCTTTCAGTTTTTCACCTTCTTTGAAAAGGTAATTTAAAAAAGAAAAAGTTTTATGAAATCTGCTTCCCTATTTCATTTTTTGTTTTGAGACAGGGTCTCATTGAGGTGCTGAGGCTGGCTTTTAACTCATGATCCTCCTGCCTCAGCCTCCCCTGTTCCTGGGATTGCAAACATGTAATCACACTTGGCTCCTTTGCCTTTTATGAGTATTTCATTATTTTTTTCCAAAATTGACAAAATGGTAACAGTAAGATTTTTTAAATTATGATCTGGGATTGATGAGCATAAACATTTGTTTAAAATGTGTACTTTGCTGTACTTAAAGATGACATGCAATTCGTAAACTAATCAAAGACTAGAGAAAGATGAAATTTATCTAAATTAATGACATATTGTAAGCATGAAAATAATAGACTTGGAAAACTTCAAGTTGGCTTTTACTTTTTTTTAACCTTTCATCTCAACTGTTATCTTGAGGATGTTAAAGATGGGTGTTCTCAACATTTCGGGCCAGGACAACTTACTTTAGTACTCATTTCCACAGGAGTCAACCTGGAAGCTGTAATTTTGAACTGCTAACACCATAGATTTTTTCTTTTTTTTTCTCTTTCTTTTCTTACTTCTTTAAATTTTTTCTGAAGAAACAAATCATAATGATATGAAAAAATTGTTCATATTAATGAGTACCTTGTAATGTTGCTATACATGTATACATTTTGTAATGTTTAAATCAAGGTAAATGAACCTATCTCCTAAAACATTTATCATTTCTGGTGAAAACTTTCAATATCCTTTCTATAGCTTTTCAAAATGCATAGAAATGTATAGAACAAAATGTAGAGAACATTATTGTTATCTATGGTCATCCTATTGTGCAATAGCATACCGGAACAGGGCCCAGTGATACACACCTGTGCTCCCAGTGTTGAAGGAAGTTGAAGCAGGAGTATCGCAAGTTTGAGGCCAGTCTCAACAACTTAGGGGGTCCTCAACAACTTAACAATAAAAACCAAAAAAGACAGGGGATGTAGCTCAGTAATAAAGTGCCCCTGGGTTCAATCCCCAGTACCTAACAGCAAGCAAACAAACAACAACAAACATCCCACCAGAACTTCTTGCTTCTAACTATAACTTAGCACCTATTTTATAATTATGCATAGTGTACCAAGTGCTTATACCTGTTTCCTGGTAAAACTCTTCCATATTTAAAAGCAGCTTTGACCTTCTATTTCAAATATTCTTTCTACACAAACTGTAGAAGTTTAAGACTTTTTACTAAGCAGATATCGCTGTTTTTAACCTTAAATGTCTTTTATATACACCATTGCTCCAAGCCATATGTGTACACATGTACAAATTCACACAGATTTTACAATTCACACAGTATAAAAATTTTATAGGTTAAAATGAGAATGTGAAAGTATAAGGTATAAAGTTTAAATACCATCTCTGAAGAATCTACCCAATATGAAAATCATGGTGGTTAAAACCACAAAGCAACCAAGGCACGGAAATCCTTCCTTATTGTGTCTCAAGATTTTTCCACACAAAGTTTAATCTTATTAAGTTCTTTTCTGTGGAGTACATTTAATATGCATAAATGAACCTGTTTAAAAATAAAATAATTCCATCTTTGCACCATTTAAAAATTTAATTTGTAATCGTTAACCGTAGAGTGAGCACCAACTTTCAAACTTGCAGACTTGAGGTGTGGCATGGAAACAACCCATTGTCCGTGTTCTTTTTTCTTTTTTGTTTTTTGTTGTTTTTTTTTAAGAGAGAAAGGGACAGTGAGAGAGAGAAAGAGAGAATCAATTTTAGTCACGTGTGTGGCCTTTTGTTTCTCCCATTCTTCATTGTGTACATGGTGCTGGGGTTTGAACTTGGGTCCTCATGCATACCAGGCAAGCACTGCAACCGCTGAGCCACCCCTCCAGCCACCCCCATTGTCTTGTTTTTTAAAGTAAAATTACAAGAAAGAGATCCTACTCTGTTGAGTTGATATTAACATTAATTTGACATTTAATCATTAATTTATTCTTAGGTCAAAACACCAAGGTAACTTATAAGATAAGAAGCACTATTTAAAAATGTTGACAATCAATAAAATTTTGAGGAAAAGATCTTATTTTAGTAACCACTGAATTAAATAAAATTACTGGTATATCCCGTTCCTTAGTAATAATAGCCATAACAATCATTAATATCATTACTATTATTATTACATCTATATTTGATGGCATTTCACAGTTTATGTTTTAGTAGTTATGAAGGTTATTTTCAGCACTCAAATTTGCCTTGGGTGTGATAGGTGACTCACATTTTGAATACTTATGAGCTTGCATTTATTGAATATTTAAAGGGCATTATGCATTATGGAAGGTATTTTACTTGCATCTTCTCAGATAACTCCTTAATTCTTGCAACACCTCTAAGAGATAGGTGTTATTATCACAATCTAAAGGAACTAATGCTTAGAAAATCTTTCAGAAGTTTGCCCAAATAAAACAGCTAGTAGTTAACAGATCTTGCAGTGAAACCCAGGCCTCCGTGGTCCCAAGCCTGTGCTTCTGACCCTCCCACAGTCTTCCTAGTGAGAGGAGCTTTCCTGACCCGGCACTGTTACAGCCCTGACAGGCAGAAGAAAATGTTACCTCCACATTAAAAATGGAAATGGTGGCTAGGATAAATAAGTTAGCTTGTAAGTAAGTGTCATAGCTCAAGATGTAAACCACGGTCTCTCTAAATGTAGAGCCCGTCCTGATTTCACTACACTGGTCCAAACAGACTTTCAGTAAGATGTGAATGATCTCTCTTTCTGGCTTTCCAATAAGGTAGCCACTAGCCAACTCAACTGCTGCTAATGTCACTGAGGAACTGTCTTTCATTTCACTTAATTCTAATTAATTAGAGTTCAATATTAAATGCTACTTGTGACTAAAGGCTGCCATGCTAGACAGTGCAACCATTATTGAACTCTGTTATCCTGACCTCCTAAGTAACATATAAAGAGAACCTTATGAAAAAAGTTTAAATGAACTCAATTATTCAATAAACTCAATTTTAAATAAACTCAATTATTTCTTATTAGTTAATCCTTTAAGTTAATATAAACTGGAATTTCCAAGTAAAGTAATCCAGTCATTTCCAGTGTAGCACTCAAAAATTTTCATGGTTGATTCTAGCTTAAAGCTGACTTTTTTCTAGTTGCTTTATTTCTGTTTAATTTTATTATTTTAAATTGCCTAAACATAAAAATAACCAAACAATTTAAATCATATTGGAAAAATATTTTACATCATTGACAGTCTTCCCTTTTATGTTTTCTGTGTCTAGAAAATGTGAATTCAGTTTTTAGTCAGCATAGATCTGTTCTGTATTTTGTGTGTCCTGGTTGTGACATTCACAGATCAGTAAATCCCAGGTTTGTGGGAAGAGAGTCAGAGATGAGGCAGTTAAGTCAGAAGGGAGTGAGCTTAATGTCATAGTTCCTAGTCTGGACAAACAAGCCAGGGCACAAAGCTTTCAGTTTTACACTGTTTCAGTAACATGGGAGAATATCCCAAATTCTTACAAAATTACACATTTCCCTGGCTAAGTTCTGAAATAAAAGTTACTGGCAGACAACTGCCTCAGTATCAGCTTAACATGTTTACTGAAGATGAGGGACTTGGAAACCACCCTTTCCCCTTTACAGCTCCCTGGTATTATAGGACTTCCAAATTTCATTTATATCTTAGAACTAGTATTGGAATTTGGTACGGTAGTACCTGGACTTCTGGAATCAGCATATAAAACAACTTCTCCTTAGGATGTAGACTTTATCCAGATCCCCCTATGCCGCATCCTTCTCTTCTGCTTCCTGCCTCCAGAATCCAGCAAGTACCGCTAAAGTGGACTCCTTAAGAAAAGCTTATATCCATACTGAAGCACATTCACACTGAAGAACACCTTCCAGGGTATACATTTCAGACTTTTCTTAGAATCCAGGCCACGTGTAGACTTGGCTTGCTGTGTGTTAGTTCTCAAGTAACTAGTATAATAAAGTCTGCTTTGCCATGAACTCAGGCATTATCTCAAAACTCTGTCTTCATAAGGTGGGGCATGCCATCTGGCCACATCTTCAATCACTATTGTTTCCCAGATATTCACTGCAGAATCTATATACTTTTTTCCTTTGAAAATACAGTCATGATGATTCTATGAAATATAGGCCTTAACTTGCTTGTTCTTATTTCCTGGAACAAAGCATAGAGAAAGCAGGTGAAATTATACAAAATTAAAAGGGGAATTATATATAATGATACGTATTCTTTCTACTTTAATACTCACTGTTGTGAATATTTGGGTTCTTAGTGAATCAGAACATGGAAAGTTCTTCAAAACACATAGTCTAGAAATATGACATACCAAAATATTTTGATAAGTTTAAAAAAAACACTATTCAAAGCAATAAAGCTCATTTCAAGACTGAAATAACAACCTACTTTGTAATCAAAATTGTTTTAATAGGCCCAGATTTTTTTTTTTGAGAAGGACAGTGAGAGAGAGAGAGAGAATCAATTTTATTCAGTTTTTCATCACTCTGACACTTAATTGTTTATGTGGTATTGGGGTTTGAACCTGGTTCTTTGTGCATGATGGGCAAGCGCTCTAACGGCTGAATCACTGCACCAGCCCGGGGGCCACAACTTTTAATAGATCAAAATAACAGCCTAATTATTTTACCTTTTTCAGGAAATTTTTAAAAATGGCAATCACATTGTTTCTATAAAACATAAACTTTTTATTAAAGGCAAATTTTTCAGTGTATTTGAAAATATCTGAACGTTATCAAAACAGTAACTTATTCTTGCTCAGAAAGGTTTGACTGTGTTATGGTTTGAATATGAAATATCCCTCAAAAGCTCCTGTGTTATTGCAGGAAAGTTCAGAGATGCAATGATTAGATTATGAGAACTGTAGCTGCGTGGTAACTGTATCCAAGTGGATGTGGCTAAAGGAGGTGGGTAACTGCATTGGAAGAATTCATCTTCCCTGCTACGTCTATCTGCCCCACACCCCAGCTTCCAGGCCACTGTCATGCCCTTCTCCTAATCATGCTCTTTTTCACATGGGGCCCAAAGAAGTGGAGTTAGCCCACAGTGGATTAAATTTCTGAAACTGTGAACCACATTAAAGTTTTCCTCCTCTAAGTTGTTCTGGTCGATTAAACTCATCACAGAAATGCAAAGCTGACTAACACAGGGTATATGTCTTTGTTTTGACTTTTAGAAGAAAATTTAGAAAGAAATTATCAAAATGTTACATGGGTTTCCTAAGAAATAAAACACACCACTGAGGGCTGGAGCAGTGGCTCAGAGGTTATGGCTCTTGCCTGGCATGCCCGAGGTCCTGGGTTAGAACCCAAGCACCACCGACACAACTAAGTGTCAGAGCAATGAAGGCCACGTGAAAAACTAAAAATGAAAAATGATTGTCTTTTTCTGTCTCTCTCACTGTCCCTCTCTCTTAAAAACAAAACAAACAAACAAACAAACAAAAAATACTGACACTTTAACCCTTTTTTCCTCAAAGAACTCTGATCTTTGTTTGAGGCACTATTGTGTCTAGCTAACTATGTTACCCAGTGGCACACAGTAAGATGTAGGAGGAAGACACAATGAAGGTATCACTTGCTAAACTCAGCAAAAACTTGCTAAGACAAAGCACTTTTACCATCTGTATTTTCCACAGCTTTCTGCTTGGAACACAGATGCGAAGGTAGGGGTAAAAGATCAATGCTGCATCCATGAGGATAAAAGGGCATATTGTTTACAATGGGCAAGCAGACAAATAGGAGCTTGGGGAATGAACGACTTCATGAAGTCTGTACTGCTACCTTCTAACAACTTTTATATGAGAAACATAGGCAACTCATATAACTCATATGATGAAGCTCTGGTAGGCTGTATTTATTCTCTGTTGAACGCAACCAAACACAAACTTGACTGATTTAATATTCTAGAGGATTACAACATTATAAATAATAATGTTCAATTATTTGAATAACTAATTATGGAATGAAAAGTAACAATGCATAGAAATCGAAAAGAGAAATAATTTGCTTGAGCATTTGTGTCTTTTCCTAGGGTGTTTGCTAATTAATCTATTATAAATTGTAATTTCAGTATGTTTGAAAATTTTGTCATTCCAAAATAATGTTTTTTAATGGTCAAAAATGCAGTGCTCATTCATCAATTAAATTAAAAACTCTTTTCCAGTTTGCTGAAACTGAAAGCAAAGTGATGGAAATTGTGAGAGTCTTTACACTAAAATGATCCAAATTGGAAGTGTAGACATGTAGTGAAACTTGGCATTTCACTCAGTTTAACTCTTCACATGATAGAAATATAGATAGTTACAAAGTATGCCTTCCTTGTGCTCCTATTTGCCAAATACATGCAGAGGAATTCCGAGGTGAACAGGCAGAAAATGAAAGAAATATGAGTCCTTGAATAAACACATGGAGGGAAGTTGCCTACAAAAACAATAAACATGAAAATCAGGCTATTACAAGAGAAGACAACAAACTTCTACAGTGTTGAGAGACCGAGATTTGGGAGTTAATTTATTTGTTAGTCCATTGTCCAAATGCTTTATGAAAGAATTTTAATAAAATTCATGTCATATTTATCACATAAACTAAAAGCAAATTCTGATTTTTCTAATGGTTATTTATGATACAATGATATTCATACATTTTCTAATTCAATCTCAAATATAAAGTTGAACACTACATCATTTCTTCATACATTTAGAAATATTATTTTCCATGAAATTCCTTTATAAAACTCAATTAATTTTTGAGGGTTTGAAACTTAATGATTGAAGCCAGAAAGTGCATTGCAGAAGCTATTATAATTCAAAGGTTTCTTTTTTTCAAATGAATGCTTATAACGGAAATTTAAAGATTTAAAACTAATTAAAAGGAATTTTTATAATTGATGTTCTAGTAATTTTGCTAGTGAGAAGTATTCTGTTAATATAAGTTGGGACATCTGTCAATTAACATTTGTCTAAAATTGTATTTTCTGTGATTTTGCTTATGATATCACTAGAGCTAATAGCTATTTTTTTAGACAAATACTTAGAAACTAAGCAAGTACTCTACCATTGACTTGAACCCCTAGCCTGGAACTTTATTCTTTTTTTATTTGTTTGTTTTTGTTTTTGTTTACCGTACATTGAACATGGATTGAACCTAGGGGCACTTAATCACTGAATCACATTCTCAGCCTTTTTTATTTTTTACTTTGATACAGGGTTTTGCTGAGTTGCTTAAGTCCTTGCTAAGTTTCTAAGTTGACTTTGAACCTGCAATCCTCCTGCCTTCCCAATCTGCTAGATTTATAAGTGTGTGCCACCAGGCCCGGCCTGGGAACTGTATTCTTAAAAGTAAAATGGCCATAATTTAAATTACAAAAGTTTTGGGAGTAGTGAAAATGCCCTTGCTATTTTTTTTTAACAATTTATTTAGTTTTTTCATGTGGCTTTCGTTACTCTGAGACTTCGTTGTGTGCATGGTGCTGGGGTTATGAACTCTTGTACTCGCTCATTCTGGGCAAGCATCGTAATTGCTGAGCCACCGCTCCAGCCCCAACCCTTGCTATTTTTTAATAAAAGCATAGAAATATATTTCTTGACATAGTTATATACTTGAACACAGAAATGTATGTATGCATATATATGTGTGTGTGTGTGTGTGTGTGTATGATATATATTCCCACAGAGATCTTGTTTGGTCTTGCATCTCACCCCTATTCAGAGTATAGTTCTGGGATTTGTATAGCAGACTTGCCCAAGTAAACTGCATTTATATACTTCTTCTTTTTTCAAAACTAACTCTGAACTCACATGTGACTTTAGCAGTATGTGGGTTTGTATTATGAATGTACATTGATATATAGAAAGAATAGACAAGGAGTCTTATTTAACATACTTTGGTATACCACCTTCTTAGAGACATTTGTTATAGAGAAGTGAAAAAACGCATGTCTCTGTCTTCAAGTATCTTAAAACAAAATTTTTGTAATAAGAGTGCTTCTCAAAGATAGGACAATATGTTTGGTTTTGGCATTAACAAATTTTGAAGATGAATTTAATTCCTTTGTTGTATTGAAAGAGTCAATGGTTAAGATATACTTAGGAAAAGAAACCAATTTGCAATCTGTCCAGTTGCTGGGGGAAACTGCATTCTACATCCATTAAATTAATCTATGAAAGAAAAAGACAGGGGCTGGAGCAGTGGCTCAGCGGTTACAGTGCTTGCCTGGCATGTTGTGAGGACGTGGGTTCAAACCCCAGCACCATGCACACAACGAAATATAAAAGCAATGAAAACCAGATAAAAAACTAAATAAAACTGATTCTCTCTTTCTCTCTCACTGTCCTTCTCTTTATAAAAACAAGAAGAAAAGAAAAAGACAAGCTTCATAAATTATGAAAATAATTGAAAAACAGAAGCTTCATTATTATGAACACAATATAGTCTTATTAAATATATTTTATGCAATACTAAAGCATATAAAAATATGTCACCCATAATGCTTTCACAACATACATTGCATTCACAAAACATACATTACATTTTTAGATGGTTTCCTTCTATTACACTTCATGCTCTTTTTTTTGTCATGATAATACTTAAATCATTTGTCTACTTTTTCATCTTCATTTTCCAGTTAACCTTATATTATGCTCTTTCCGTTAAAGCCATTAATTCAAAAAGAATCATGCATACAAACACACATGGCACATGGGATTATGTTCTCTAAATACATTTTGTCATCTTGCATCTTAATGCCTATGAAACAATCTGTGATAGTGCATTTATATTCCTTCTCCAACTGTTCTTTTATAACACATTTTCTCAAAAAATTATCCTATTCTCTGGTTCAGGATCCATCCCATTCCATTACCACTTACCCCTTGGCCATATATAGCCAAGTTTACTTAAGGTTTACTCATGCTTACATGTCAGGTGAACTTCTAATACAAACACACTTCTAGAGAAATTTTCTGTGGTTATTATGCCACATCTCTATTGCTCTCTGCTTATTCACACATCCCTCTCTGCAATTGTTCTTTCTCCATCAACTCCAACTTTCATTCATTTATTCATTTGACAAACATTTATGGAACACTTTTACATTCCAGGCAATATGTTAGACACTGGATTATAATGGTGAATAAGACATATTTTTGACAATCAATTATATTATCATGTGATAAGTGCTGAGTGTCATAAACCAAAAATGTTATGGCGGGAAGAAACAGAGTTGTAACTCTACTTCGGGCTTCAAGAGTAGCTTTCTTGCAAACTGAACTACTCAACTTTGTGTTACTACAATGAAATGCCTGAGGTAGTTAACTTACAAAGAGGAAAGGTTTACTTGCCATACAGTTTTGAAGGTTCAAGGGCTTGGTAGCTGTGTTGGCTCTATTCCCAAGAAGTCCTTTCATCTTAGCAGAGGCCAGGTGTTTGGAAGAGTGTACTTCACCAAACAAAAAATCAGAGGAGACACTGATGTCCCACAGTTCCCCAAGGTTACACCACCAATGACCCAGAGGCTTCCCGGAGGGCCTTATCTATCAGTTTTTATCATCTCCGAATACTGCCACTGCCACCCTGCAGATGAAGCCTTGCATCACAACGAACTCTTGGGGGATACATAATCAATCACACCCAAATAATAGCAAATTCAGTGGTTACAACTCTGCCAGCTCAGGACATGACTGTATGGCAGAAAATGGAGATTTAATTGTTTTAAGAAATGGCCTCAAATATAATTTTGATAACTTGGGTAGATTTAGGAATGAATCACTTTACAACCAGGACATTGCAATGGTTAAGAAAGGTAGAAAGAAGCAGCTAGGCAAACTCATTTAGCTGTAGATATGTCTCAGAACCATCTCATATACAGATGGCCTAATGTGCAGTGCCTAATTGGCATAATAATCTCTCATGAATATAAAAAGATCACTGATATCAGAAGGTGTAGTCAGGCAGGTCAGAACAGCAGAGAATTCTGGATGAAGTGCCTATCATCAAAATAACTCCTTTTATGTAGCATAACTGTGGGCAGGAAGTACTAGAGGCAGGAACCTGACTTTGACAAGAACCATCACTCTTGGCTTTGCATTCAAAAGGTCTCTCCCCAAGATAGAAAGGCATTGGAGTTTATTAGAATTACAACGCAGTAACATCTAATGGGAAGGAAACCAGGCTTGGTCTACATAGAATATACATGGATTAATGGGAGGAGAACACATTTCAGGAACCAAATACATTGACTCTGTGTCAAGTTAGAGAGTTGTGTTTTTGTTTTTTGTTTGTTTTTGTTTTTGTGGTGCTGGAATTGAAGCCAGAGCCTTGTGTATGCTAGGTATGCTCTACCACTAAGCTACATCCCCAGTCCAGGTTAGGGATATTCTTTTCTTCCCCCAGAATGCATGCTCTCATATACACCAAGCTGTTTCCCATCTGTAATCCTTCAGAATAGATTCACACTGTAAGTTTTAGTAATATTTCCAATAAAATTTGTGAAATGATGAAATCTCCAAGTAAAGAAGGAATGGAAGTGGAAGGCAATGCATGAGAAACCCAAAATACCAGACTCCCAGTTTAACTGCATTAAAGGAGTAGGCTGTGTCTTCCTCCAAGTTGTCTCTGAGGAACCCAGATCTTTGCAAGGCAGCTTGTGGCCCTCCTGCAAAGTGGCTAGGGGAGGACAGGACTCCACACTCTGCTATTTACACTAGTTTGTGAGCTCTGGTAGTAGTGTTGACTTTGTGGATTCATGACACACAAGCTTAGGAACTGAGTAAACTTTTAAAATCAATTCCATTCCTAAGTTCCACTGTGTTAAGTAACTTCTGCTGATAGTTTCCAAATAAGAATCTGGGAAGAACTCAAGCAATTCCCACAGACTATTTATCTTAGGAATTCACTTCCTGACTCAAGAATCCCAGACTATTAAGCAACAGGCAAAGCCTACCAACCATATCTATGACTTGTGTGACTGGTCAAGTGCAGGGACTTCCTCTGATCAAGAATATTTCTGACCCCACAATCCTCTTAAAAGTTCAATATTTTATTATTAATTTTATAAAAATAAAATATTATTTTTTTAAAGACAGAGGGACAGTGGGGAGAGAGAATCAATTTTATTTAGTTTTTCATGTGGCCTTCATTGCTCCAACACTTCATTGTGTACATGGTACTGGAGTTTGAACCCATGTACTTGTGCATGCAAGGCAAGTGCCATAACCATTGGACTACTGCTCCAGCCCAAGATAAATTATTTAATTAATATATTTCAACATAAAACATTTCAAAAGGTACACAATAAGTGTCAAGAGAGAGGAAATATTCTTCTTAGAGTTAACTGGATTTTTCAATTTAACATGTCAAAAATCTAAGTGTTTTGAAAATTTGTACTCTCAAGGTGAAAACTCCATGAAGCAGAACAGAGTATCTGAGATCCTCCTATCTGGCAGGCATTGCTTCCTTTACATATACTTTTCTTCAGATAATTGAACTGGAACTGAATCTAGCCTAAAAGGAAGTGGAATTTTCTAATCTTGAGCCTTCAAAGGACTGTATAGTTTCTAACCAAGCTTGTGTAATATTTAGGAAAATACAGCTCTTTCTAAAATTAGGGCTCATTTATACAATGCTTATGTATTATGTAAGAGAAAAAATAGTAATTTATTCATTAATATATAGTAAGATATATTAAGTGTAAACAAAATTAAACTGCATCATAGGGTTACTATATGTTAATATTTGTGTTGAAGAAGAGGTACATAGATAGATAGATGTGTTGGCCAGATTTTAATCACTATGACAAATTACCTGAAATAATCAATTTATTAAGAGGAAAGTTTGTTTTGGTTCAAGATTTCAGAGATTTCAGTCCATGGAAGCTGAGTCCTGTTGCTTTGGATCTGTGGTGGCACCATACACTGTGGTGGGAGTATGTGGTGTTGGAAGTCTATTCACTTCAAGGCAGCACAGATTGAGGGTAAGGGGCCAGAGACCCAAATACCACTTTAAAGAGCACATCCCCACTAGGTCCCACCCCTTAAAGGTTCCACCACCTCCAAAAGACCAATCATTTGTTATATATGTGCTTTATGTATGTATATGCTATATATATGTATATGTTATATATATGTTTTATATATGTATATGTTATATATATGTTTTATATGTAATATGTTATATATATGTAAAATTTTGAGTAGAATATCCAAAATCCAATAACTGATAATGATAGTTTCTTCCTTGGGGTGGACTGGGGGAGTAGAAATTTGGGAAGGCTGCAAAAGATAACTACTGGGTGGCAAGAGGCAAGAAAGACAGTTTTTTTGTTTTTTAATTTCAATAAAATATTTTATTTAGCCCCACATATTACCAACTTTTATCATTTCAACATATAATTAATATAAGAATTATTAACAAGTTATTTTTTTTTTAGCTTTTCATTTTTTTTTTAAAGAGAGAGGGACAGTGAGAGAGCGAGAGAGGGAGAATCTGTTTTATTTAGTTTTTCATGTGGCTTTTGTTGCTCCAACACTTCGTTGTGTACATGGTGCTGGGGTTCGAAATCGCATCCTCACACACGCCAGGCAAGAGCCATAACTGCTGAGCCACCAATCCAGCCCATTAACAAGCTATTATGCATTTTTTTTGTGCATGAAGTCATTGAAATTTAGTGCATTTTACTTTAACAGTACATCTCACCTGGAACTAGCTGCACTTCAAGCGCTCAGCTGTCACATGCAAGCTGTGCTATACATATTAAAGAGAGGAGTGCTAGAGGAATGCAGGGTTTTTATATAAATAAGGTAAGCTTTAAGAACAAGGCACTGTGTAAGTTGGAGCTAGGAACACAAATGCCACAGTATCAGGTTTAAACAGGAAGTGGTGGGGGAGATATCCTGTTCACCCAGTGCTCCTGGGTGCATGGCAGCAGGTGGTCTTTAAGGGTTAGCCAGGCAGAGAAAGGGTGTTAGCATAAACACTGAGGTAAGCAAGACACCAGGAATTTTATTTAAAAAGAAATTGAGAAAAAGACTCAGAACTCCAGCACGCCTGGGAGGGACAAGAGTGCAGTTTAAGTCTTACACCATTCCTTCTTTAAAGGCATGTGATGTTAGAAAAACCAAGGGGCCACATGAAATCAAACTGGAAAAATCATTCTGGAAATTGCAGTACTGTTCTTTGCTCTGATTGGCTGAGCTTCGGGGTACAATCTGCAGGATTAGCTGATTTTAAAATTGGGATGGGCAAAGGGATGGGCTATAATTAAAATGGCTAAAATTGGGTCCAATTAAGGCTATATTCTGAAAATGGAACACAGGACTTTCTAATTTTCCCAGCAAGTCAAAGTTGACAAGCTCCTCTTGATTGGTTCTTTTTCTTTTTCCTTTTTTAAGCAAAAGAGAAGGAAAGAGTGAGGTAGGGAGAAAGACAGAATCAATTATTTATTTATTTTTTCATCTAGACTTTACTTCTCAGAGGTTTAGTTGTATATGTGGTGGTGTGGTTTGAACCCGGGTCCTTGTGCCTTCAAGGCAAGTGTTCTAACCACTGAGTCACCACTCCAGCCCCTTGATTGATTCTTCATATTTCACTTGTCCCAGGGGGGTTGCAGGCTGGATTACCTACTCACTTTATCTGAGATGGAAATTTATGCCCTTTCTGAGAAACAGGAACTGTTTTATAGCATGTTGTGGCATGTTAAAATGGCTGGTCTAGTGCTTATCCTCTTGTGACCTTTACTGTCCTTTCCCTGCTCTGGACTGCCTGTCCTTTTCTATCTTAAGAGGAGAAATTGTACCAGCAAAAACAGGAAGGTAAATTGATCAAATTATGTTATGTGCATGTATGAATATTGTATGATGAAACCCACTATTGTGTATAATTATCAAGCACCAATTAAGAAAAATGAGAAGAAAGCAATAGGGTGAAGGCACATAGTCTCTCAGAACTGTCACCTGTTAGAACTTCCAAGCATCTGCCCTGGGGATGGCAAGGGTCAGACAGTGAGAAGGGGAGCCAGGTGAGGGTGGGTTCAGCAGGTGACCCAGGAAGGTCGAGTTCTATTCTGCTGTGGAGTTGTGATATCATTATCAAAGGCTTGCTTTTCAATGACAACTCAGGAAGTCTCACAGAAGCTCTGTTCGAGGGACCAAGGCAGCAGAGTAGAGAAACTCTTATGAGTTGGAGAGAAACATTTAGAGGCTGACCTAGCACAGGGGGTAGAATTAGAGGAAGGAACAAATGTCTAGCAAGAGAAAGAGGGGGGAGGGAGAGAAAGAGAGGGAGGAGAGAGAGAGAGAGAGAGAGAGAAAGACAGAGATTAGTATTAAGGAATAAAGTCTGGGACATATTTGTTTTGGGAGAGAGGATGACCCCCACCCCTGCACTGATCTGAATGGATGTGTGATTGTGTGATTTTTCTATCCAAACCCTCAGACACCCTGGGGCAAGAGGTAAATGATCAGGAACTTGGAGCATACCATCTTCATTTTACAAACAGATGCTGATTGAAGATCAAGCAGCAGCTAGAATCACTTTCAAGTCTCCATGTCCCCTGGGCTACACCCAAACCTTCCCAACCTTAACCTACCCAGATACAGCCCAAATGTTCTGCTTCCCTTTGCCCCTTTGATCTCCTCGCTTTTCTAATGAATATGGGCATTCCTTCCCAATATTACTTCTGATGGCTCTCTGTTGTATAAGGAACTCATGTTCATGGTGAACAATCACATGGAGATCTCTTGTCCTTCGAGAACACCTGTGGTTTAATAAAAGCAGTTCACAAGCTCAGGCTATAGCTCCAACATTCGTTCTTCTAGCTAAAAGTGCCATCACTTAGCAACTGCTATGGTTCCCCTTCCACCAATGTCCTCAGCTGACTGCTGAGGGGCCTGAGCTTCTCCATGTGCAATAAATTCTCAAGAGGTGACTTTGCTGCTCATCCATGAACCATACTTTCAATATTGAGGCTATGAAGCAGGAGGTCCAAATCTTAAGCATGCTCTGAGAGTAGAGAGATAGGAAAGACTAAAATTTTTGAGGCCTTGGATATACCCCAGACCAAAACAAGTCATACCTTTGCACACAGGAGCTGGTTATCAATCATGCTTAAAGCTCTGCTTTCGCTCTCTTGGAATCCAACCACCACGTGAGAAAGTCTGCACTAGCTAGCTGAAGAGATTGACTTTGAAAGAAGAGCTGCTTTATTGAAATAGAGGACATAGGAAGGGAAAACCAAGCTCAGACCTGAGCCAACCGTGTTGAGAGCTTGGATGTGAGAGAGACTCTCTTGGTCCTCCAGCCCCTAGTTATCTGCCTCAGTCAACATTCTAGGGAGCAGAGATGAGCTGTCAACTGAGTGCTGCCTGAATTTCTGATCTGCAGCAATATTATGTTTAAATCAAATGGTTATTGTTTAAAAGCCATGAAAATTAGGGCAATTTATTACACAGAAATAGCTAACTGATACATAAAACTGACTCTAGGTGCTTCACAGTAGGACTTGACTTGATCCACTTCTGTAATCTTTCCACTTAGGATTTCAGATGATGCTGGAGAAACGCTAAATGCCAGGGAAAGGCCAAACTAAAAAATTACAGTGGAGTTGAGACCAATTATAGCCAGGAAATAGAGAATCATTGCTTGGAAATATTTTTGATAAAGACCATAGAAAAATAGATAAATTTTCCCTCCCTACACAGATGAGCATCTTGTCTTTTGTTGGCCACAGTTGATCCTGACTGCTGTTCTTCCCTTCCCCTGCTCTTCCAAACATAGCCCAATCACCAGGAGTGGTGACTGAGGGACAAAAGTTTTCAGGGAATTACCTGCCAGGTATTCAGAGTCACAGTCTAGTTTCTTAAGAACAACTCCATGGTAATTCTGGTTTCTGTGATTTAATTGCTAAACTCACATTACCAAATACTTTTGTAAGCTTTGCATCACTATGACCAAAATACCCAACAAGAATAACTTAGAGGAGGAAAAGTTTGTTTGGGGCTCATGGTTTTCAAGTCTCAGTGCACAGACAACTGACTATTGTTCTGGCTCCAAGCACATCATGGGGGAAGGACCCAGCAAAGCAAAGCTGCTCAGCTCAGTGTGGGTTCAGGAAGCAGAGGAAAAGAAACAGGGAAAGGGTGGCAGAAAGGATGCACCCTTCCAGAGCACAAGCCCAGTGAGCAGTCTCCTCCAGCCATGTCCTACACTTACCTAGTCACTCCATTCAAACCAAGATGGACCGACTAGGTTATAGCTCTCATGAGCTAATCATTTACCTTTGAATGTTCCTGTATGAACAGGAGCTTGGGGCAGGGACACCTCCTATTCCAAGCCATAATACCAAGGGTGTAAAGAGAGTGACCTCAGCTTCTGGGTAGCCAGGAAGAGAGCTGATAGAATAGGTCAGGAAAAAGAGTGTCCTGGGGTATTTATGGGCATCAGTTCCTGGCCAGTTTTGGTCCTTCTCTGGGACATAGGTATGGTTTGGGGACAGAAACTTAGAACTAAAAGAGGGTGTGATAGTTACTTTGGTTATTCTCAGGTTAAAAAAAACAGTTTTTATTAATTTCTTTTTCTTTAGAATGGCATTTTTACTATGCATTATTATGTATGAGAATCTCTATTAAATCCTAGTTACATAAACTTATCATATCATATGCCTTTTGACATGTATACTTTAGTCTAAAATTTTCACCTTTAGCAAATTATTGTTGAGACATTCAGATAATTATTTTACATTGAATCTGCACGTTGACTCATTATTTGCCCATATCCAATACAAAATATGTTTGTAGAGATTGGGTGTATTAGAAACTGTATAGGGTGGATCTAGGGGGTAAATCTAATTTAAGAACATATACATCTCGTATTGTTACTTTGGATGCAGTTAACTAAATTTCTTAATTAAAAAAAGAGAGAAAAGAGGGATAAAAAATGGATGGAATAGTAAAAAAAAAGAAGAAACTAATAGGGAATAATGTAGGAAACTCTACATATTCTTTCCAAGTAAATTTTCTTCTTCTTCTTTTTTTTTCTTTTCTCTTTGTAGCAGGGAATGTACCTAGGAGCACTTAACCTCTGAGTTACATCCTTTTTTATTTTTTCACTTTGACACAGGGTCTTGCTAAATTGCTTAGTACCTTGCCAAATTGCTGAGGCTGGCTTTGGACTTTCGATCCTTCTGCCTCAGCTTCCTGAGCCATTGGCTTTACAGGTATGTGCTATCATGCCTGGGTAGTCTTAAAATTTACTATTTAGAAGTTAAAATTTTGCTAGAGTCCCACGCTGATTAGTCATCGTCTATTTAATTTCCATGTTTCAGATTACTAGGCATTTAGATAAACTTCAGTTTGCCCTCTCTTATGCTACCAAAAAGAGGTCTTCTGGTAATCTAATCCATTGCCCAATCATAAAAAGAAAGCGAAATATAATTTTTTATTTTACTTTGGAAAATATAATATTTACTGGATGTAACTCGTTTACTTACAATTGGCTCTATGAATCCAGAGATGAAGAGCACATTCAGCTGCTTGCTTTCGATTTGTTGAAGAAAAATTGAGTATTTTAAGACCTCATCTTGCAGTCAGATAGAATTGCAATTTAATATTCTGAGTAACTCTCACATAATTCTTGATGATAGTTTGTAAAGGTAGACTATTCATAAAATCTGAAGAGGTTAGCCACTTTCTGGATTTATATATTCAAGAATATATCTCTCTCCTATTATTTAAATTTTCATACATTAAATTCTGCAAAAAGGAGATGGATCTTAACTAAGGAAACTTCAACTCATTGTGGAATATATGCAAAAACATCAAGAAACAATGTTTCACTGGAAACATTACTACCGATTTGACGGAATAGAAGTATGTCCTGGCACTGAGTAAGCAAGTGAAAAGGAAGTGGAGATTTGACAAAAATAGTCTATCTTTCCACTAAGATATTTTTCCTTTTATTTTCAGACTCTAGTCTTTAAATCTCATTTGATTGCCTAAGCATTTCCATCTTTATTGGTCTTTTGTCTTTGCCAAGGTACCTCAATGGAAGCTAAAAGCAACACATTATAATAAGAAGATTGAAAACCACATAAATAACTGACTTACAATCACACTCCTTGAGAATAAAAACATAAAAAGATCATTTATACCCCAAATGCACTGTATATAACACTTCCACTTCGAAGGTAATTTTGTCAGTTTTTGGAAAATCAGATTCATTCCTAGGAAACTTCCAAATTAACTATGAAAATATTCTAAAACAACTACAGTCTGTCCCTAAAAGGTCTCACATTAAAAAATATCTAAGATTAAATTCTATATTTTTCTCCACTCATTGCTCCGTCGACTACTTTTCCTGATGTATTTCTTCCTTTTTTTTTTTTTTAAGAGAGAAGGACAGTGAGAGAGAGAGAGAGAGAGAGAATTTTTATTGAGTTTTTCACATGGCTTTCGTTGCTCTGACACTTAGTTGTGTATGTGGTTGCTGGGGTTTGAACCCATGTACTTGCGCATGCTGGGCAAGCAGTGTAACTGCCGAGCCACCACTCCAGCCCCTTCGTGATGTATTTCTCATGTCAGCGAAAGATTACTCTTCCCATCTTCACTTACTATCTCTCCTGAATATCATCCTGGCAAACTGACCTCCACAGACCCCTCAATTCTCCACCATTCTTCTATTAACTCTGTTTTAAACTCCAATAATTTGTTTACTTCAATAATTTGGTTCAGTAATTACTCTGCATGCCTTAAGACTTTCCCTTTAAGATCTATGTCTCCCAGCTTTTTAAGGTACAAGCATGATCATGTTATTTCTTTCAAATCATTTCTTTATGAAGAATTCCAAACTCTAAGTGACCTGATCCTTACCTAATTTTCCATAATGGAAGTTTTTTCTCTTTCCCATATATGTTATGAATTCTCAGACACAGCACGCTCATGACATTGGCTTTCTCAAATGAGACAACTTCCTTATGATTTTATAGGTTTTACTGCACAGTTTCACAAAGTATAGTCCCAGGAAAGATCTTAAGTGAAATCCCCAAGGAATGGGTGCAACAGTAACTAATTTAAAACATGCATATGGAGCTGGGGGTAGTGGCACATGCCTATAACACCAGTAGCTCTGGAGGCCGAGGCAGGAGAATTACAAGTTCAAAACCAGTCTCAGCAACTTAGTGAGGCCTTGAGCAAAATCCTATCTCAAAAAAAAAAAAGGGCTGGGTTGTGGCCTAGTGGTTGAGTGCCTCTGGATTCAATCCCTACTACCAAAAAAAAAAAAAAAAGGGAAAAATGTATTTATTATAGAATATAATAATAATACACACATATATGTAAAAAATTGGACTTATTCTCTAAATACAGAAAATTCTAACTATAAGCAATAAGAAAACAATCCTCCCACCATTTCACCAAAGACAACTATTAAGGAAAAGGCTAATAGGAACTAAACCATGCCTTAGAATGCATTTTCTTTTTTTCAATGGGGGAAAGATATTAAAGAATACTGTGATGCCATTTTTTTCTACCATTTTGGTCTTCAAGGGGAAAGATGGTCTGATGGGGAATTTGTATTAAAACATGAAGTGCTGTCCGTGGCATTATGAAGGGAAAAGTGCATGGCAATTGAGGCAGAAGTGATCCACATTTCCCGAGTACCTTAAATTCTGGGCAATCCACACTTTTTCCTCTGAGGCTCCCTGAAGTACTTCAGCTTTCCCACAACTTTGGGTAAGCTGCTTTTTTTCTGCCAGAATGCTTTCCCTCTCTCTGCCTGCCAGTCTCACCATTATGCATTTTTCCAGTTATTTATTTTTTTAAGTTATCACCTCCTCTGTGAAAGCCTTCTACATGATTCTCTGTGGGACCTTTCCACAATGTATTGAAGCTGTTTATTCACTTGCTTATCTCAAGTATCTTGCTCTCTTGAAGTGCACAATTGTAACCCTATTATCTGTCCCCAAGTAATAGCTGAAGGTTTGTTTAATAATTACAAAATTACCTTCACCTATGAAGAAAAAAAATAACCAAAAAGCAGAACTATTAAAGTTACTGGGTATAATTCAGATTTTATGAATACTAATTTTAAAAAGTTGACATTGAATTTATAGTATAGATTCAAATCCATTCTGCCAAAAGTCACCAGGCTCGTCACCATGGTAAGGAAACCATCCCTCGCTCTTCCCTTGTTCAATTTTACTCATAAAACAGAAATTTCAGCTCTCATGAAAATCGTGCAAAGAGGCCCTCCTCTGACCTCACACTTGTTCCCTTCTTTGGGAGGAGGAGTGATTTATACGATTGATGTGATGGTGGAGTCTCACTCAAGTTGATCTATGGGGATTTTTTAATTTGTTCAAGTCTAATGACCAGATGTGGCCTCTCTTTCCTCCAGGGCGTTCTGTGTGCAGCTGATCATAAGGCACCAGCAAGAATGTGCCTGTTTTGCAGACCCAGCTCTTCCCAAATATAAGTCCTAGTGCTTAGACATGTGAAGAAATTCATTTCGGTATCAAGGACCAGAGAAATTTCCTAATCTAGCTTTATCAGAGATAAATCAGTACCATACCTTTATTTATACCTAGCCCTTCTGTTGTATCTTCCAGTTGGTAGAGAATTTGTTCATACCCATTAAGGAATACACACCCAAATACAAACCACACTTAATAAACCCCATAAATGAATGTATTTATATGTGGTAAAGCAATCTTCTGGTTACCCAGTTGTCTTAGCTACTAAATGTTGGAACTAGAGATATCCAGGGGTTACTTGGGTAAACTGGAAGGCAATATTCCATAAAAATAGGGTCATTATATTCTAACTCCAAGAAATCTATTAAAAGAAAAGAAATTAGAGCTGGCAAAATTTAGGCACGGCTCTTCTCCCTCACCACCAAGGCCAGTGGAAACCTGTAGACATGCCAGCAGAGTCACTGACTGTGGTTGACACTGTAATCAAGACTTGGCCTTGTTAATGCAAAGGGTTAGTTGGCTCCTGCACTTATTGCTCATACTGGATTTTACCAAGCTCTTCTATCCTTGACCTAGTTTTGTGCAGAATCTCCCCCTTCCTCCACATCAGCCAGACGCTTGCAGAAGACCAAGAAGGAGGTAAAACACTGGATTGTATTTCTCCTTCTGAACATGATCTTCACTTCTTTTTCCTGATTTAGGACAAAGGTGACAGCCTTAAAGTGTAGATGGGGTAATTATTCTTCTCCTCCATCCTAAGGAAGGGTCATTCCAAAACTTAGTTAATATTTCTTCATCACATAGTTAAAATCCTTCCTCCTCAAGAATCCAGAATGCATCATATTTGAGAAAATGCACTGAGGAAGAAGAACATATCCATGGAATAGGAAGAGCTGAAGTTAAAATAAACAAAGAAAACCCTAAATGACCATTAGCCAAGACAGGTTTTGGGAAAAGAAGCACTAGAGGAGATCGCTCCTAATTTTATAATGGGGTGGGGTGAAGGTAAATTTAGGAAGTATCTGGAGAGGTGCTAATGAGTGCAGTCCCTTGTGAAGAACCATGTTCTTGTGCTTTCCTTTTGGAAACTGAGGATCTGCTATTTACCATACAGCTTTAGTTTTTCTCTCCTTTTGCTAGTTATCATCTTAAATTGCACCAATACTTGCATAATGAAAGTCACATACAGGAGTGTGTAGTGGGAGGGTCTTGGGGAAGCTAAAGGGATGAGATAAGGAAGTAGAATGAGCTGACCACCCACCTCAGAGAGAAAGCAATTGCCCATGCAGACAGGGACCATTGTGTCAGGAGGACTGTGGCCTTGGCCCTTTCCATTTTGACCCCTGAAGTTAGATGTAGTTTCTCTCTGAAGGATGGAACATAAGTACATCCTGTATGTCACATGGATAAATGAAATCTAGTGATCATTTTTTAAGTTAAAAATGAATTTTTATTGGCGTATTGGACTTGAATAATGACTTGAATGAGCACGAAATTCTTATTTTATCTAAAATGCAGGAAAAACACTCTTCCGTCACAATTGAGAGAGAACCAAAATATTAAAACATGGACTCGGAACCTAGAGCCTGAAAAAGCCTAAGAAATTATTCAGTCCTCCCTCCTGGCTTTGAACCTGAGGTTTAAAGAGGTTAAAATCCTGACTTGTTATCAGCATGTGTGTGTGTGTGTGTGACAGCGAGCAGGGCTGAAGAACCCAACGCTCTTGTCTGTAGTGTGTGTCCCTTATACTGCGCCCTGTGTTCATTTTCCAATGGCCCCCTATTAACTGTGATGAAAACCTTTCCAGGCCCCAAATCAGCAATCAGAGTCCAAGAACAATCAGCTTCCTAGTCAAGTGTGCCTGATGAGCTCCATGACCTGGATTTCTCCTGCCATGGCTCAGCGTTCCCTTGCCCAGTTACTTTTACGACGTCTTTAATAAGTCATAAAATTATACACTAAATTAAAACGGCTATAACTTGTAATACTGTATGATGAGAATGATGTCATCAGCAAAGCATCCTAAGTAGGCTGTTGCTTTTTAAATTTCGCAGATATCCATAAGTTCTGCTCCGGGGAGCCAGTTTGAAATTGATACAAAGAAATTAAACATATAGCTATTTATTTCTTTGGCAACTCCATTTTCCAAGTGCTTCAAATGACTCTTGCTTCAGAAGGGCACAGAGGTTCAAAGTCAGGGAACAAACTTAATGGTCATTGCGACAATGTTGCTAAATCATGTCTGACCTGCCCAAATACATATTTTTAGATAGTTCTATAAATGGCTCCTTCCCACGGGATACATATTTCTATTCCTTTTTTGTGAATGAATGTTCCTTCTCTGGTACCCTTCATTTACAGGAAGAGGAAGAAACTCTGGAATTACTAAATGGAGCATGACTCTTTTTCCAGACGGCAGGCCCAGCCATGAGAATTAGAACGTCACTTGGCAACTGAATCCCTTTCAGCCCTCAGAGACCATGACACCTCAGGAAAGAGCTTACCTCCACACTTCCTGAAGCCTTATAAGGTCAGGAGACTTGCTGAGAAACATTTTATTTTCCTTTGTCCAATTTAAAGGGATTACCCTATTTTACAGAGAGGTTTCATTTCTATTTTGTTCAAAGAAGTTTCAATTCACTCACTCAGTAAAGAGACCTGTCAATTTAGAAACTCCTAAAATCAGTTCATTGCAATTTGTTCCAACTTAAATAATTATCACGAGAGTATGTCTCCTATATTCATGTTTCCTTAAAACTACCATCTTTTAAAGTCTTTTAAACATTGTTTGCTTGTGGGTATATTAGAATTAAACACAGGCATGATTTTTTTTGTTTTTAAACTTTAATGCAAAATTAAGAAACTGATAATTTAAGAGCGTAACCAATATTCAGAATAAACTTTTGGAGTGAAATGTTAAGTTCATCTCTCAAAGTATTATTAGTTTACAATCTTTCAGAATTCCGCCAGGGAAACCTGTCCATTAATCTGACTTGCTTGTGCCTTTAAGGATCCCTTCAATAACTCTGCCTGCCTCACTCTTTCATAATGAAAACCAAATTCTCACTGATAATTCTTGCTAACAGAAAAAAGTCACCATGGAGATGAACAGGAAATTAAGTATCCTAAAGATATTAAAATTTATTTGGAAGGAAAATATAGAAAGAAATTGGTAGTTGATAAATACTGAGAGGTTTTTAATGATTAAATTATTATGTACTTAAACATGAAGTAGAAGCAAGCTGCTAGAAGTTCAAGGACTGGTCAAACTCTTAAGAGGTAATATGAAAGTCTTTAGGAATGTTAACCATAAGAACCCCACCCCTGCTCCTTTGGAGAAGCTCTTTTCTTTTCTGTTTGTTTGTTTGTTTGTTTGTTTTGGTACCAGGGATTGAAGTCAAGGGTGCTTAACAACCAAGTCACATCCCCAGCCCTTTTTATTTTTTTTTTTATTTTGAGAAAGGATCTCACTCAGTTGCTGAGAATGGATTTGAACTTGCTATCCTCCTGCCTCAGTCACCTGAGCCACTGGGATTATAGGCGCATGCCACCTCACCTGGCTAGAGAAGTTCTTAATACCACCGAAAGTTCCAGCTGCCAAACCCCTGATTCCTGAAAGAGCTCCACTCCTGAAATAAGATCCAGAATGTTTTAAATGTTAAATAGTGACAAAAATAATTCTTATAGAATGCACATTATCTAAAACTTACTTCTTAATTGTAACTTTGCCAAGTTACAGAAAGTGTTATTATAAAATGCAAGGAATCTGATTGCATCCTGAAAAATAATTATAGTTGGGTTTTATAATTGAAGCTGTGATGACGTTTAATTCACTCTCCCTGTTTTTTTGTTATGCTATTATATTTGACATATATTAATGAATTTACAGATGGTTTCTATCTTAAAGGAATAAGTAAAATGGAATCTAAGAGCTCATTTTGAATATATGTTAATACAAAACGTAATTTCTCTTTCTTTATATAATACAGTATTTTGCTTGTTTAAAATATTATGAGTCCCAGGCAGGGGATGTACCTCAGTGGTAGAGGGCTTGCCTAGTGTAAGGCCCTGGGTTCAATCACTAGCACTGCAGTAAAATATAATATAATATAATAATGTAATATAATATAATAGAATAAATATGATATAATGAGTCCAAATGCACCAATTAAAAAAAAAAGGAAGATCATTGGAGTAGAGGAAAAGGATGGGGGAAAGGAGGGGTGGTAAAGAGAAAGAACTGGGGATTGAAATGGAATAAACATTGTCATATGCATTTATTAATATGCCAAAAGAACACGGTTTAGTCAGCTTTTCTGTCACCAAAAGACTTGACAAGAACAATGTAGGGGAGGAAGAGTTTATTTGATGCTCACAGTTTCAGAGGTCTCAGTCCACAGATGGTAGATTCTCTTGCTCTGAATTGAGGTGAGGCAGAATATCACGGCAAAAGGGTGGGCAGCGGAAAGCAGCTTAGTACATGATAACAGGGAATCAGAGGAGAGCTCTGCTCACCAGGGACAAAATATAAGGCCAAAGCACACCCCCAGTGACCTACCTCTTCCAGCATACTCTGCCTGCCTAGTTACTGCCCAGTTAGTGCATGTTAGTAGATTAATGCACGAATTAGATTAACTCTCTCATAGACCAATCATTTCAATTGTAAACTTTCTTTAATTGTCTCAAACATGAGCTTTCAGGGACATTTCACATTTAAACCATAACAGAAGCTGTTTATTATACATAGCAATAATGAACTAATATAAAATGTTTAATATTTTGCCAGGTGTGGTGGTAATCCCAGCAAACTGGGAATCTGAGACAGGAGGATCATAAGTTTGAGGTCAGCCTCAGCAATTTAGTGAGTCTCTCAGCAACTCAGATCCTGTCCAAAAGAGGTAAATAAATAAGTAAAGGACTGGAGATGTAGCTCAGTGGTAAATCATACCTGGTTTCAACACTTGGCACCCCCCCCCAAAAGCACCACAAATTCATCAGCAGTGACAGCATCTGCTGTTAGAGATGAGCTGAAAGTACTTGACATGGGAACAGAAAACTTAAAAGGTGTCTCCCCAGTTACCAAATTTAAGTAATAGACTTTCGTTGATTTTGTATCTCTCAACCTGACATCCCTCAAGTAGAGTGCATGATTAATCAATGAATTCAGGTCCTTCTCTTCTCAATCACCATTTGCTTCATAGAGGGCCTTTCTTAGCAAAATAAAAATCATGGGTAGGAATGGAAGAGGGAGATGACCAAGGACAAACAAAAACATTGCCTATGGAAACAGTCAGCTGGCATTCTAAACTGTCCTGAAGACAGTCACAGTTTGACTGAATTGGTGGTTTTCCGTCTCCTGGTGCTCAGAGCCGGGGTGTTGAAGCACAAAAGTTGTATTCTATCATTAATTCGGATTTGGGTTTTGTGAACTAAGATAACAGAGGAAGAAGAATGCAAACCATTTAAACAATCAGATATAGGGTTGGAGAGAAGAAAAGACTGAGATTATAGGAGATCCCTGATGGCCTGAGAGAAAAGGAGTGGTGGGGGTGGGGGGGTACTAGGAAAATCAACATTTTTAAGAATTAAATGAATGAAAATAAATAAGCAAGGAGCCTAAAAAGAGATTTTAGCCAGGAATTAGAAGAGCAGGAAAATGAATGAACCGACTATGACCATTTAAGTTGTAACTTAACCAAGACCATGATGCTGTGCAGGGTTTGTGGTTATCTTTATTTCTCTAAAGTGACCACCTTTCTTTTCCTTCCTCACTCACCTTCCATTCTTTTCTCTGCAGTCTTCCCCCTCATCAAAGTTTATTGTTACTGGATTATAGAGAAACAAGAGGGAAAACAAAAGAGGCTAAAACTATATTGCAGTAAAATGTACTTTTTTCCTTGATTGAAAGGATGCTAAGATATAACTAGGAACTACACTATGATAGCCACATGCTGTTTTGTGGAATTGGCTGATTAATCTAAGGAATTAGGAAGCAGAGGATAGTTGGTTTTGGACTGTGTTTTTTTTTTTTTAAGAGAGTAAAACAAGCTCCTGTTTTTGGAAAAGACCAGATAATCTCAGTTACATTCTCAGTCCTATTTTTTTTTATTGGTTCAACATCATCTTGATTCATTTTCATAAATGCATATGTGATGACAGAGTAACTTAAACTCTATCCTTGTCCAGGATTTCCCCTCTGACGCTCCCTGCTCTTATGTCTCCTCTGTAATTCCTTATGTTACAAGTATACATGACATGTATTTTAATCATTGTAATTGCTAGATTTATACTCCTGCCTGGGTATATTTGGGCTTCTCATGAGAGTCAAGTGTGCTGTACAGTATAGATCACCCTTCTTTTCCCTCCCTTTTCTCCTTCCTTTTCTCCTCCTCCCCCTTCATAACTATAGTTCCTACATCTTGGGTGTTACTTCAGATTTTGGTGGGTCTACTAAATAAATGTAACTAACTTTCATCCTTTACTCTAGCTTCCACAAATCAGAGAAAGCATTCGACTCTCTAGTATCTGTGCTTGGCTTGTTTCACTTGGCATGAGTTTTTCCATTTTCAACCTGTCTTTTAATTTAATACATGGTGCCAAATACTGGCGAGAATCTGGGTTGGATTTAGGCTGATTGGATTTAAAGCTTGGATCTTGCACTTGTGAGCTGTGTGCCCCCAGCATGTTAGTTAGCCTCTCTATAGCTGTTATTTCCTTATCTGTGGCAATAAGGGATAATAATAGTATTGAACTCACAAATTATTAACTGATTTAAAGGAGGATGATATTGGTAATATATAGACAATCTTCAATAAATGTTAACCATCATTACTTTGACCACTAATACGGAGAAAAGAAGAAAAATGAGTCCAGTGATAACAGAATTTAATCTGTATGAGTTTATTTCAGCAAAAGTCTGTGAAATAGATATTTAGCAGAATTTTTGCCTGTGGGTACACTGAAGTACTCAAAGCTAGCAAATCAAGAAAACTTAAAAAACATTTAAAAAAATATGTTCTTTGTAACTGACATTGTTGCTTAGTGGCCACACTAAGTAAGATTTAATTACATACTTGAAATCAGGATGAATTAAAAAGAGGATTTCCAACTAGTACATGTCTCTAAATAGCTGTGTATATTATGAAAATTAGAACTGACATTGTAAAATAAAAAATATTATAAAGAAAAATATTAATAGGACATATAATTATTCATTACATTTGAAATCTTGTTTTATTGGGGCTCAATGCCTGGCATGTATGAAGTCCTGGGTTCAATCTTCAGCACCACATAGACAATTAAGTAAAAGTTATAACCAGATGAAAGAAATTGTTTCTTTCTCTCTTAAAAATATCATTTTATGGATAATAAAACATTTAGTGAATGGTATTGTTTAGTTCTATAGTTTTCATTTAAAAAGGTGATGGAAAATATATGGCTCCATGTGAGCACTTGGTCATTAATGCTCACAGATGAATGCAACTCAGATTAGGTGACTGGTACTCCTACTGTCAATTGTCAGTGGTAGAAGAACTGTTCTATATTTTTAAGCAGCAAATAGAATTCTTGAAATTTGAATCTGTAACATAAAGTTATGAATCGCTAAATTTTATTTATGGGATCAAATCTTCTTATAGCTCTATAACAAGTACATGAACAATAATCACCACTTCTCCCAAAAAATCGAAGGACACCACTGGCCACTTATTACTTACCAAATATGATATCTCGTATTATTGATTAATCTTCTCTGGCTTATGGCTTTATTTCTCAATGATAAGTATGTTCCATGCAAACAGTAATATCTGACCCCTAGTTGTGATCTAATATACCACCTTATACCTCAGGGAGGTTTTTAACAGTAAAGAAAACAAATAGATAAATACAATCACTTTACCGAAAGCTTTTGTTTGATTGTATACTGTGGGTAAGGATTTCATCTCCATAGGATAAACACCCACTGCTGGTGTGGAGCAGACACACATTAAGTGTATGAGGATTTAACAGGAATAAATTATAATCTTTGAAAGGTTGCGATTTGAACTGAGCAACCTTGAGCAAAATCATGTCAATGAAGTTGGGGTTTGATATTCTTAGCCTCCACATCTCATACTTTCTCAGTCAGAGACATCTCCCTTCTCCAACAGTCAAAAAGATGGCACAGGTACAGAGAAAGTGGCTCAAGTGTCCAGTCAGTGTTCTTGTCCAACAAGCTACTGCATGAAGGAAAACAAGGGTAGAAAATCCCAGGGAGGTCTCCCTAACCCTGAGTACTTCTCAATTGAGCTAAGCATGTGTGCATGTCTGCGAGATGATTCTTTTTAGGTTTGATTCCTTGAGGGGAGTTTGCTCTGGATTTTGATTCCCTGAGAATATGGAGAGATGGTTTTGGTTTATGAAACAGGCAGAATGTCACAACTTACCAAACCCTTCAGGTCTTGGTAGTAAATTTTCTACTCTTGGTTTCTTGCATGCAATCCACTGGTAGACAAGAACATTCATTGGACACTTGATCCACTTTCTTAGCACCTGTGCTACTTTTTCAGGTTTTGGAGGAGAAGGAAGATCTCTAACTTTTCAGGAATATGAGATGTGGAGGCTAAAAGTATCATAGCCCATATCATGATGTTGCTCAAGCCTACTGAGTTTAAATTACAGTCTTTTAAAGATTATGGTATTTCCTCTGGGACCTGCTAGTTTTCAGCATGTCTGATTGAAAATATAGATGTTTGAAAGCACAAAATAAGAAATTATGGCAGTGGTACTATTGTTAGTGGCAACTTGGAAAGAAGCTTTATTCTTCCAGTCTTCACTGATCCATAGTTGAACTGTACAGCTGAAAAAGCATGGAATTTGGAATAATGTGTGGATTCTACTCTGGCTTTGATCCTGACCTTACAAATACTAAATGTGGATGGTTTCCAACGTGTCTGAACATGAGTTTCAATGAACACAATTCAGTGATGATAACACTTATGTCATGGGGTGTGAAAGTCTGATGGTCCATTTTCAGAATGCAGCCTTAAGGTTTCCATGTGAAAGAAAGCCATCTTAAGTCAGAGAACCATGTGGCTATTGAGGAAGCCATGTTTAAAACTCCCCAACATGGTGTCTCCTTATACCTGTAAGCATTGCCTACTTCCTGTACCTCACTTACCTTCATTGACTTCCCATACCCTGCCTATCTACATTCTGTACCTGCCCTATCCAATCTTAGTGCATCATGTAGGCTGTACATCCTCCAATCAGAGTGAAGGGGAGTATTACATCAGACTGGGGATAAATACCCCCAGGGATTCCTTTGCATGTATGTGCTTCAGCACTCCCTTTGAAAGCCCATGCTCTCATGGGAGTGAAATAAACATTTTTTTTTAATTCCATGCCCAGTAATTCTGACATGGGGTGTTTTAAGAACTACGTGAAATTAGATACTTGTATATCCAAAGAAGTATCATCATATTTGGGAAATTGCTTAGCCTGCATCCCAACCTTGTGACAGCTACCAATCACAGATCCTGAACTTCAGGGTGAGGTTGGAAACATGATCCTGGCCAATCACAGTTTCCTACTTCCTACCTTCATGATTGATCTGGAAAATCCATTCAGTTTTTCCCCAGGATTTTGCTAGTTAGAACTTGTAGGGTATAGGGAACCGTCATTTCTTCTCATCAAAACTGTTTTGAATTTACCTCAGGGTAGCTTCCTCCAGGATTTCATTCATGTTTTCTTTATGTTGGGTGTTGGCTTTCACATTCCAGAGTGTCCTGATTCATACAGTTTCCTATCATTTTTATTCTAATCTGCAGTCATTGTGTAATTGGGTAAGAGCATCTGTATTTTGAATTAAGAATGCTTGCATGAAACCTCAGCTTCTTATATTTAATTTGAAATGGATTATTATCCATCCCTTTCCACTTTACATCTGAGTCCTATGACCTACTTATTGGGAATTGAAGTGTTTAAATTCTGTGGTTCTATCAGTGACTATGGAAAGAACAGTGACATGATAAATCAATATGGAAACCAAGACTAAAGAATATTAAATTCAGCTATTAATACTTATAAAAATATTAATGAAAATGTTTTGGGAAAAGCAAATTGGTAGATGTCAAGTTCAATATTGAGGTTCATTTTGACATAATGCTTATCGTTTTCATAGTTCTTGTTGAGCATATAACAATGTCTTTTAAATAATTGAGCTACAGAAAATAAATTAGCACAATGAAAAAATTGTAAACATCAAAAATGTTTTCTGATATGGTTTTTATTGAAGTAAAATTCAAGTAACACAAAAACTAACCATTTAGTGCAATTCAGTGGTCTTTAGTACATCCACAATGTTGTACAATCATCATCTCTATCTAGTTCCAAAACATTTTTTATTATTTCAAAAGAAAACATATTTCTTAAGTTATTCTTTGTATGTTTTTTAATTAATTAATTAATTTTTTTGATGCTGGGGATTGAACCCTTGGGTATTTTACCACTGAGCTACAAACCCAGACATTTTTATTTTATATTTTGAGATGGAGTCTTGCTAAGTATTTTAGGGCTTTGCTAAATTGCAGAGGCTGGCCTTGAACTTGCCTCAGCTTCTCAAGTTGCTGGGATTATAGGCTCCACTGTGCTCAACACTATATATTTTTAATACCAGAGTCTTTATGAATTGAGTCCTCCTTCTCCAAGACAATTTGATAATTAGGCTTTATTTTCAAATCATCCATAAGAATAAGATGTGAAAAATAAATATTTCACTGGAGTCTTTTTCATGTTAATCTTAGTATCTCATTCTAAAAGTCTGGAATTATAGATCTGGAACCTTTCAAAATAATAAATCTAAAAGTTGTATTTCATAAAATAGCACAGAAGTGCATGAAAATATATTACATAAGACCCATAATACTATTCAATATTCCTTAAATGCAAAAACAGTAATAATCCAAAGACAGGCATATAACAATTGGCTTCCTGGTTGTCACACTAATTTGTCCAGTGTTCCCATATAATCAGAGGCATTTAGCTTGTACTTGGTGAGCTAGCCCCAGGCTCTGGCACTTGTTTGGAGAGCAATTTAAGTTCAAAATTTCAACAAACTGCCAGACTGAGCCTCAATTCCAAATACAGAGGACCAGAGGCCCTGTTTCATATTCCTCTGAGTCTGAGTTCCTGCTTTGATAACCTGTCCCAGGTTCTCCAAGAAAGGTATCTTGGCTTATTTGTGCTTGTACACTTTACTTCCTGCTAGATCTTAGAATCTTTGGGAAATTTGAGGAGGGGCACAGAAAGAAAGATGGGTCTCAGTTCCCTCCTCTCACAAATCACATTGATAATGGTTGCTCCAGCAGCCTAGAGACAGGTTTCAATTCCTGGACTTCGATATGCTGGACATGGGAATGGTACTCTCTATGCTATGATTTGGATATGAGATGTTTCCCTAAAGCTCATGTGTGAGACAACACAGCACTATTCAGAGGTAAAATGATTAGATTATGAGACCTATAACCTGATCAGTGGATTAATCCACTTGGTGGACTAACAATTTGAATGGATTAATGGGTGGTAACCATGGGCAGGTAGCCTGTGGCCATGACCTTGGGGTTTATATTATCTTTGGCTCCTTGCACTCAAGCTCTCTCTGCTTCCCGGCTGTCTTTAGTTGAGCATCTTGCCTCTGCCACACCCTTCATACATTCTGCTGACCATGAACTGAACCTCTGAAACCATGAGCCAAAATAAACTTTCCCTCCTCTAAGTTATCCTTGTCAGGTTTTTTTCTCACAGTGATGAAAAGCTGACAAATGCACTGCATAGAAAAGATAAAAATTAGGAATTGTCTACTCTTTACTTATGAATGGAGGACATGGGAGTTGTCCCTTGTACAAAACTCTTTTCCCCAAAGCATGAGAAGAATTATTTAAGAAAATTTGTAACTTAAAATCTATGTTGTATACTGGTTGAAAGTCTAATTTAATATAAATTTTTGCTTGGTTCTGGTGACTTCTTAAAGCTCTTAGCAGAATTTTGAAATAGTTTCATGGATGGGGGGAAGGGTTCTTCAAGATCCATGCATAAACACTTGATAGAACAATACTATCTCTGAAGATAAAAATATAAACAGTTAGAAAGCATGAAAAGCCAGGCACAATGGTGCACACCTGTAATCCCAGTGACTTGGGAGGCTGAGGCAAGAGGAACCCAAGTTCCAGGCCAACCTCAGCAACTTAGTGAGACACTGTCTCATTATAAAACCTAAAAAGGACTGGGGGTGTATGCAGCTCAGAGGTAGAGCAAGTCCCCCCACCAAGTTTCAATCCCCAATACAAAACATAAAAAAGGAAGAAAGAAAACATATGAAAAAGACCAAAGAAATCTGCAAAGAACTTTAAAATAAGTTTAAACTCTTTGAAGAGGCATAGGAAGGATTAGAAATCACAAAATAAAAATGAGAATGTTAAAAGAATTTATCTAGAGAACATGAACAATAAAGCAAACTATAGAAATTAGTTTTAATAGTATTATATGTTGAACATCCCTAATCCATAATTCAAATTACAAAATGCTCCAAAATGTAAAACATTTTTGAACACTCACAAGTGCCAGATTTCACTCTTGGCTTCTTGAGACGGTTTGTTGTCAGAACACAGGCACACTACAAAATATTATATAGAATTACATTTAGGCTCTGTGTATAAGATATCCACGAAACATCATCTCTAACATATTTCATAATATATTTGCAAATATTCCAAAATTTAAAAAATTCCAACATCTGAAACACTTCTGGTCCCAAACATTTGGATAAGGAATACTCAGAACCTGCACTGTTATTATTTAACTGGTTCAGGTATACATTAGAACACCTTAAGATAAAATTACTGAGCTGGAATATAACTGTGAAGACCACACTGCAAAGGTGTAAGGAAATGGAAAATATGAAGAAAAAAAAAAGAAAAGAGAATGAGAAATAGGAAAAAATAAAGAAGAGAGAGTGAGTTCCAGAAAAAGAGAATCAGGAAGAAGCAATATTTGAAAATACATATTGAGTATAAAATGCAGAGCTGGACACTTCACAATGGAATTACTGTCACAGTCACAGATAAAGTTATAAAATCTACCTGGAAAACTATCACCTGTGTACTTTGCAACAGGTGCTAAGGAGGAAGCAGAATGCACAGATCCTAACTACTCTTTCCTAGGTTAGAATAACATAGAGGAAATTCCCTTCACTGGTTTCCCTAGTCATTGTTTATGAAACGCCATTATCACTTCATTTTCTGGAGTAAAAAGGTCTTTCCTTTATTGCGTGATCCTATTCTCCCTATTCCCCAACCCCGTTTAGAGATGGCTCCATGGTGAAGCTGACCATGTGGAAATATTTTACAGGAACACGCTCGTGTATGAGACCATCAGGACTAAAGGAGAAAATCTGTGTGGAGAGACGTTAGGAAGGCTGCCATGACTTTCCAAAGTCACTACCCTGTAGTAATGGAGAGGGTGCTTGCATGCAGACATGTAGGGTAGTATTTGGCTGCCAACACTCATCACAGAAGACATGTTACAATCCCGACTGTCTGGGGCTGTCCCATTCCTTTGGTGCCAGCCGTTCCAGAAACATGCAGAAGAGGAATTTGGAATACAGTCAGGAAGAAACAACATAATTAAGACATAACATTAAAGATAGAAAGAATTTGGAAGTTTAAAAGAAAGAGAAAGTCCTCTTGCATATATTGTACAAAACCTGATGTGGCACTTTTATTTATGAGAAAACAAATTAAAAATGGAATTCGATGGTGCAGGGATGAAGAGGCTGCATATAATGCAAAGCATCAGAGTTCAAGGAAGTTCTTAGAGGACTGGGAGTCATTGGCCTGAACAAAGAGAGCTCTGAAAAGTTGGAGTAAAAGAATCAGTACTTAAGATGCAAGAGTTGTTACCTCTTTCAGGAGCAAGATGCACAGCCACCTTCTTTAGAAGTTTATTCATTGTGCTGCTGCAGCGAAGGGTAAATAAAGTGCATATGTGTACTGATCAAAGAATGGAGCTGAAGAGTCATTCCGCCCTTCCACCTTTCCCGCACGCAAACTCATAGTACGGCCTGTTTTCTGACATCGTAGGGCTCTTCGAGCAAGATTGCTGAAACAGAACCAGGTAACAACTCTATGAGATCTATACTGTTTCCTGTTTATGGTGGGAACACTGGGAAGAGGTTATTCAATGCCTAAAACAAATTAACAAAAATGTCTTATCTTAGATTTTGTGTCTGTCTGTCTATCTACCCTAGTTATTGATTTTTTATTTTATTTTATTTTTACAGTACTAGGGATTGAATCCAAGGATGCTCTAACTCCAAGCTGCATTCTCAGCCCTTTTTATTTTTTATTTTGAGACAGGTTCTCACTAAGTTACTGAGACTGACCTCAAACTTTTGACTCTCATGCCTCAGTCTTCTGAGCCACTGGGATTACAGGCGTGCATCACCATGCCCAGCTCTGTTTATTGATTGCTTTCTTAAGCTCCTGTTACTTCTGTGTTTTAGCATTTAGAATATTTTAATTTAAGAAAATTTGAGATTACTATTTAGTAAGCATACTTTTATGTTATTAAATATTACATTAAATATATGAAATTGCCCATACATGAAAACTTTGGATCTATCATCAAAAAGAAAATTTAAGGTTCAACTTTAAATACAAAAGATGTAGAGTAGGTTTTCATATGAATTTCCAGTCCTTACTTTCAAAGAAACTGGTACAGTCTTGCCAATTACAGCTGAGAGAATAATGCTGATATAGCTTTTTTTCCCTCTGGTTTATTTCTCTTGGTTTGTATTACAATGTCTGTTTTTTTTAGAAATTTTATTGCTGATTCCTTGTTTTTTACTACTATATTTGTCAAAGTCTGTAGTAAATCCTGCATCATTCTTTTCTTCTTCTGACCCATTTTCTCCTTCTGTCTGCCAGCATCCCCTCCGTTCTTCACTCCTAGCTCCTACCCTATTAGCCTGATGTGTACCTTTCCACATATACAGATACACACAAAGACACAGTGTTTGATTTTAGTCTTTTTTTTAAACAAATGTGAGGTTCTACTACACCACACTCACTTTTCTGCCTCTTCCTTATCTCACTTATGGGCATATCACAGACAACTCTTCAACGCATTGGAAGAGCTGTACAAAGTTCCATCATGTGGATCAAGTTTATTCTGGAAGCCCAGCAGAGTGTGGGGGTCCAGCTTGTGCGGGCTCACGCGAACCAGTTTTGTGCATCTTTTGCCCACTCTGTTCAATAATGTCGTATTGGTAGCTTAAAATCCTTCAAGAAAGGGACATGAGAGACATTAGTTTCAACAGACAGGGTCTTTTTATCTTCAGAACATTGGATTTTCAGTATACCACGAGACTTGCCTTCCATTCTGTGTGTTTCTGTGTATGTGTAAGTTTTTGATTTATATACTATAAAACTACACTATGATGAATCCCTTTGTGTGTATGTGTGTGTATATATATGTGTGTATATACATACACATACACATACACACACACATACACACACACACACACACACATATATATATATATATATATATATATATATATATATATATCCTTCCTTATTGGTCATTTTATTTCTATTAGGCAAATTTCAGGAATTAGATTGCCAGAATGAAGGGTATGGACATTTTGAATGTTAACAGACGTCCTATTATACCTCTCTAAAGTTTCTGTAACAATAAGATTACTACTTTTATTTTGATTCCCTTTAGCAGTAGTTGTTACAGTTTAAGTCAATTAATATTTTCCTGACTTCCCTGAAGAATGGGCATATTTTCATATGATTATAAGCTCTTTGATTTGCTTTTTGGTGAATTGTCTATTCCTGTCTTTTTCTTTTGGATCTTTCGGGTTATTAAGCTTTTAGTAACCATCTGCAATTTCACGCATCATAGATGTCCTTTATCTATCTTTATCCATTGCGTTTCAATTTATTTTTTGAACTGGTGTTTGCCAATCAACCTTGATATATTTTTGCTTGCCAAAATATTTTTAGTATCTGTTTTCTTTTTCTTGATTGTAAAGACCTCTTTAATTTCTAGGCTATAAATAGAATCTCCTAATTTTTTCTTTCTTAAGATTTTACAGATTTTTTAAAAGGGTTAAAATTTGTTGGATGTTTAAAAAGTTTTCTTTCTTGCTTGTTTCTATAAGGTACAACATGTTCTTAAGTTGCAACTTACTGCAGTGCACATCCATGATGACTCTTCCCCAAACCATTAAAATTGATAGTTTCTAAACTAAAAAAACCTCCAATGACACAAATTTCTCAAATTAATGTATTAAAACATTCTTGGGGAGCCTATCCTGATGAAGTTGAAGCTGGGTCATTATGGTAGAAACTCTGTCATTTTATGACAGAATAAAGGTTACAAAACCCATCCTTCCACAATTGCACATGTCTCTAAATTAGCAATTTAGGTTCATCACTTATTATCTACATACAGGTAAAATAAATAATTCTGTACCGAATTAAGTACTAAATTTAAAAATTGAGGTTTCAGGGGATCAGAAAATTCAAATTGCATGATGGATTAGAGCTGGTGAATAAGATGATGTTGAAGAGGATGATGATGATACTTTTGAAGAAGATGATGTGATGATGACAGGCATGCTGGATTTCATTGGGGCTTGAACCTCAGCCATGGTGACACTCATTATTACATTTTCTACAATACATGTTATAGAAAGTGTTATTTCTTGATATTGTCTTTTTTCTAGTTTTGCACATTAGAAGCATATATGCATATTTCTATGGGCAGGAGCAGTAGCCTTCAAAGAAAACTTCCTTTTTATTTGATAATGTAGTAATCTACAAAATTTACAGTGTATCAGATACAGTGCCAATTGTGAAGAAAACACTTTTTCTACTGGAAATTTGCTAGTTATAAATTTAAATTGTAATAATGAGTACCACTATTAGCAGAATATGATGGAAATAATTGCAAATAAATGTAATAAATACATATTCTACCCTTATACAAAGTAGCATGCACACTTTAGGATGATAATTTGATTTTTAGTTACCACTAACAATCATAGATGATATTCATATTGTAGCAGTGTTTTAAAATCTTTACATATAGAGGTAATTTCATATTCACAAAAACCTGGACTGTTTGGCCATATTTTTTCTCACCATTTTATGGATAAAAGAATCACAATAACATTAATTAAACTCATATAAATAGTTAAGTGGTGTAGTGAAACCCAACCGACTCTCTATTATCTCTTAAAACAGCTAAACACAGACCATTATCTAGATTTTAAACAACACATGAAGTGACTCTTCAACAAAGAGGAAAATAAACTTTAAATAGTTCAACTTGAAAACTTAACAAATGTCATATTTGGTGTTTTTTGTATTTAATGTAATTATATTTGCTATCCAGAATTTTATTATTTGCATTGACCACTCAATAAAATCCAATTTTCAGAAGCACTTAAAAATAAATTTGAAAAAAATTAAAATGTAATTTGGAGAAATTAACTAAATAGAACCAGACTCAGGCAGTAATGACACTACATTAAAAAGCTAATGTAGACTTTAAGGGAAAAGTAAAATGACCATTATTCATGATTATTAATTAGATTAAAAGTTTTGAGGAATTGGTTTCATCATGATCCTCAGAAAAAATCCATTTATAGAAAGATTTTAGCTTTATGTAGTATATAAAAAAATCAAAGCCATGTGTGTACTTTTTTTAGACAACAATCTTTTTAGAACATTGAAATTTATAAAGAAGCCTTGATAACTAGCATGTGTTGAATTTACAAAGCAAGGCTTGCAAAATTATACTACACACACAAATTCTTTCATATGATGCATGATCTGTGAATACACATCTTTGGTAGTATTTTGATGAATATACACAGAAGCATGCTTATACTAATGTTAGACCTCAAACTTTGCTGAATGATGGAAAAGTAACTATTTTCTTCAAGAAACTAATGAGGCATGGAAGGAAAAAAGATCTATAGAGAGGAAATGATTTTATGGGAAAAGTGATTTAATGAAGGAAGTGGTTCCTCAGCCTCTACAAGATAAACTTCTAACTTCTTTATATGCATGAAGCCTCTGGGATGTGAGTCTTGCCTATCTTATCTATAGCCACATAATGCAGGAATATGAAACTGATTAATAGTTCCTGGTTCCTAAATTCACAGCAAGCCTGTATCTTTCATAAATTTTTGCCAAATTCCTGGTTCAAGATTTAGTTTAAGAGGTTCCATCTTTTAGAACATTCCTTAACTTGTTTAAACAGAGTGGCCTTTTCAGTTCTTGGGTCAGCTTTATAGGAAGTACGTGCCACTATTATTTTACTTTCATCAGCTATTTTAGTTTCATTCATGTATCTCCTCTAGTTTATTGTGAATTCCTTGATGACAAAACTATGTTGTATTTGACTTTGAATACAAAGTAGAACATATGAGACAATATAACTGCCACTGTATGTCTTTATTGAATAGATTATGTTGTCTTGGGAATACAATTAATTAAGTTCTAGACATTACTTTAATTCATTCTTGGAGGAAACGTAATAGAGGAGAAAAACCACTGGATCAAGATAAGCAATACTGGATTCTTGTCTTGGGTTTTTCACTAAATCTCTGTGACTCTGGATCAAACAGAAAATATTCCTTAACCTAAATTAAGTCGTACTTTAGGTACCAGTACAATTAATTTGCAGTTTTAAATTTAGAAGATGCTTGGAGCTGAGGAACAATAGTATAAATGTAGACGTTAATTAATTAAATGATGAGCAAGCAATTTCCTGGAAATAATTTTTGCAAGTGATAAATTCAAAAGGATATTATAAGGATTTACACAATTAAAAATTTTAAAGACATTAAGTAAGAATGCTTGACGTGTATTAGCATAATGATCCTATTTGAAATCTCTTGAAAATTTTCTGAATTATAGATTCTCTTAAACATTGTTGTGTCAGATAGCTGTCTAACTCTGTGACAAATCACTTCAGATAATCAACTTATAGGGAGGAAAGGTTTATTTCAGAGGTTTTAGTCCATGGTAGGTTGGCCCATTGCTTTTGGGTATGTGTTGAGGCAGCAAATCATAGTGGACAGCATGTGGTGGAGGAACGGGCTCACCTTATGGTAACTGAGAAGCAAAAGAGAGAACAAAGGGTCAGGGTTCCAATATTCCCATTGAAGATGCACCCCAATGACCTAACTTTTCTCCACTTGGCTCCACCTACCAAAGGTTCTACCACCTCCGAAAAGCACCTAGAGTGGCAACTAACACATGGGAATTTGAGGGAGCTTCCAACCATAACAGTCACATAGTGAAATAAAACATAAATTCTGCAGTATTCATCTCTTCTTTAGGTAAATTTTGATAGTTAGGAGTTGATAAGGCACGCTTTCCTTCTTGTGTTCTAAACCAACTGAGTAAAGAGTAAGGCAAATGAGGAAGGAAATACTAATTTAGTTACTACTAATAGTAACTATTATGTAATGTGATTTTAGACCTTTTAATGCTACTCAAGTAGATTTTGTGTATCCGATTCTCCAGAATTAGTCAAACACACACACACACACACACACACACACACACCCAAAAAAAAGGCATAGCTAGTGCCAGTAATCTGCAGGCTTTTTCTCTAAAACAGAAGGCAGACAGAAGGATGAGCCATTTTATGTCTTTTTCTTCTCACAAAGATATAGCACCACTCATCCCCCAAAGGGGAGTGACTAAAAAGGTACAAAGAAGAGTGTCATGTTAACTCTGATCTGTTTTCACATGGAAGAAGGCATCAGTGGGGAACCAGTGCTTATCCAAACACCATCACCTCAACATCACAAAAATTATGGACATCACAAAGAGCCCATAATTATTTTTTAAAGGGATAAATCAGAGAACTTGCAGAAATGCTGTGCATGAAGATAAATCACTGTCAAGTATTTTGCTGTTTAAGTCATTTGAGAGGATTTGAAATTTCTGATGAATATTTTGTTTGTTTTTTCCCCTCACTCTCTTGGCTGTTGATTTCACAGCATCATCAGGTAAAGCATCAGCTGATGCCATAGCAGCAGCAGCAACAGCGACTTAATGTTCATAACCATCTCCTCGGAATTCTTCCATTAGTCAATTTTTCTTCAAAATTCTCCAGTTTCCTGACCATATTTGGGGTCCAATTCTAGGGGATAAGATGTAAATAAGGACTTTCAAACTAAATTCAAATACCAACAGACCAAATTCAATTACTAACATTTGTTTTTTTAAATTTTTTAAAAATTTTATTAGAAGTATATAGAGATACAATTGAGGGGGAAACATTATCAAACCAACAGTAATCAATGTATATATATTTTGTTATCCAGGGGTAATGCCAAAACATGGATGAGCACCTTGAGTTTCACCTGTTGCAGTTTCCCCCAGAAGAACTCATGCGTTAAATGGGTATCTCAAAGAGGAATGACATTGGCTTCTGGGATGGTTCCCCCATATTCCCACTCTCCAGTCTCCTATGAGTTCTTCATACACCCTCCCCCGTCCCCATCCCTCTCCCTACACCTCCAAGTATCCTAGGGAGTCATCCCCCTATTACTCTGAGATGAGAGTCATACAATTTGAAGTATTGTTAGGTTAGCCATCTACCCTACTGCTTCCCCATATATTCTAGCATCCACAGATGAGAGAAACCATTCGGCCCTTTAGTCTCTGAGATTGGGATACTTCACTTAGCATAATTCTTTCCATCTCCATCAATTTGATATCAAAAGCCATAATATTGTCTTCTCTAATGGCCAAGTAGTATTCCATTGTACATATGTACCAAAGCTTTTGTATCCACTCATCGAGTGAGGGGCATCTGGGATGGTTCCATAGTCCAGCTATAGTAAATTGAGCTGCTATAAACATTGAGGAAGCCACATCACTATAATACGCTGATTCTAACTCTTTTGGGAAAATACCCAGGAGTGGGATAGCTGGGTCGTAAGGTGGTTCCATCCTTAATTCTTTGAGGAATCTCCATACTGCTTTCCATAGAGGCTGAATCAGTTTGCAGTCCCACCGCAGTGTAAGTGTTCCTCTTTTCCCACAGCCCCTCCAGCATCTGTCGTTGCTTGTAATCTTCATTTTTGTCACTCTAAGAGGAGTGAGGTGGTATCTCATTGAAGTTTTGATTTGCATTTCCCTTATAGCTAATGATGTAGAGCATTTTCTCATGTGTTTATGGGCTTTCTGGACTTCCACTGGAGAGAAGTTCCTTTTGAGTTCTTTAGCCCATTTATCGATTGGATTATTTGTGAGTTTGGACTTTAGTTTCTTTAGTTCCCTGTATATTCTGGATATTAGCCCTCTGTCCGAGGTGTAGCAGGCAAAAGTTTTCTCCCATTCTGTAAGTTCTCTCTTGATGCTCTTGACTAGATCTTTGGCTGTGCAGAAACTTTTTAGTTTAATTGCATGCCATTCATTTATTCTTGATTTTACAGCTTGAGCCATAGGAGTTTTGTTAAGGAAGTAACTGCCGACTCCTATATGGTATAGTGATGACCCTACTTCTTTTTCTAGTAAGTTTAAAGTTGTTGGCTTAATATCCAGGTCTTTG
>PVKS010008778.1:0-47981 GCA_004027875.1 Aplodontia rufa
AAAAAAAAAAAAAAAAAAAGAAACTAGTAATGTTTAAGCTCAGAGGCTCAGGCTTCCTGGGGAAGAACCAATGGGTAAAAATTAGGACGAATCAAAATGGGGAGACCAATAAGTAAAGCATCCCCCAGGAGTGATGACCTATGAAGCTGGGGGAGAAAGAGATTTACGTGTGTCTGGGCTTCAGCCTCTGGTTCCTATAGAGGATGAGGGCCACCAGCTGTTCCTCCAGCTCTGTAGAAAGAGGATGAGAGGGCCAAGACGTGTCATGAAAAATGTTTCCTGTGCCAGCCTCCTGGAAGCATCCTTCCACTCTATATAGCAGAGTCAGAAGGATGCAGCCTTGGCCCCAGAGCAAGACTGGGAGCACTGGACAGTGCTACTGAAATTGTCAGCTCAGTTTTGAACTAGAAGGTAAGTGACATTTCTATTAATAGTTATGAAGGCTTTCTGAAAATCACTAATGAATCAGAGATGTCTACCTTCTTTGGAGAGGTAATTTGTTAACTTCCTGAATCCTAAGATACACAGCGATGCTTGGAGACCAGAGCAGCTAGAAACCCCTTCAAAGGGCAGGAGAAAACAACTAATACAGGAAGGGAGATCTCTGCAAGGTGCCCAAGGCTTGTTAGCAGCCTGAGAATGGGGGAGCACTGAGCTGGGAGCAGATTTGACAGTTCAAGAAGACTCGGGGGTTGGCTTAGACTAGCTAGCCATGAGCTCTTCCTGGATTCCAGGCTATTTCCAGAGCCTTGGTTTACTCACCTTAGAGAATCTCCCCACTTTGGCGGGTAGGGCAGTTCACAAAGTTGGCATCAGCAGCCCCTTTACAAGGCACACAGGAACCAAAAGACTTGCCACTACCAAGGCTAGAGTAGCTGGCAGCCTTGCTGCCAATGGCTGGGTTGGAGGACAGGATTTTTTTGATTTAATTTTTCTGACGGCCCAGCTGGGAGAATGTCTTACCCATTGTTCAAGGTGGCTTTTTCACTTAAGGAGAAAAGAACATAGTAATAAACTTGTTAGCACTGATAGCAGATACCTCAGCAATTTAGGGAGATGCTGTCTCAAAATAAAATATAAAAAAGGGCTGGACATGTGGTTCAGTATTAAGCGTCCCCGGGTTCAATCCCCAGCAGGGGGAAAAAAAATTGGCAAGGAGCCCTACCATAATCTAAGTAAGGAAGATACATTTGAGCAGTTACTTGGGACTCTCAGATTAGAAATTTCAATGCCTTTCAACTCCTTTAGTTATTATTAAGAAAAATCAATCTGTCTATAAAAGAGGAACCCAAAGAAAAGCAGCAGTTATTTCACTTTAAGGAACTTCCACAAAAGAATGGTACAGCATTACTTTTTTTTTTTTTTCAAGGGGGCAAGGAAGGTCTGAGCTGTCATTCACTTCAAAGGAAGGAGCTGCTTAAAGCTAGGAGAGGGGAGGGCTGGAATCTAGGTCATTTCATCCTCCCCAATTACTCTGAATAGGCCTCCAAGAGCACCAGGACAGAAATCCCAAAGGTCTGCTCCCTGGGAGGGGAAGGAATACTTCCTTCCTGGGCCTGAGTGTGCTGGCTTAATAGGAAGGCAGCAGTTCTTTAAATAAGGAGAAAGGAAGCTACTGTTCACAAATGTAGCTAAGAACCCTAATTAAAGAGAGAGAGGGAGAAACAATTTTACTTATTTTTTCATCTTTTTTTTTTTTGACACTTAATTGTGTACGTGGTGCTGCGGTTCAAGTCTGGGTGCTCATGCATGCCAGGCAAGCGCTGTAACTGCTGAGTCACAGCTCCAATCCTTCCTTACTAATTTCTGAGGTGGGAAAAAAGCCTGTGGAAAAGCCACAGTCATGTCAGGGTCTGTCCTTTATTAGGAAAGGCAGATAATAAATCTGGAGTTTCCTCCAAAAGCCCTAAGAGTGAAGGCAGAATGAGGTGGGCAATCTGAGGCACTCTCAAATAATCCTGGGCAAAAATACAGGGAGCCTCACCTGGTTCAGTACTGGGATCCAGGGCTCCTCTCAGTTGGAAGAAGGTGCGCTTTCTGGAATGTGCCTTTGGGTAGAGGGGCCTCTAAGGGGCACAGCGGCAAAAGGACAGACAACCAGGCCTTCAGCTGATTCCTGGTGGATCGTTGGAGACTGCGGGGAGAAGGGCCCTTGCCCCTTGCCCCTACCTTCCGGGTAGGGCCAAACTGTTTCTTAACTTACTCCCAGCCACTGGGCACTGACGGAAGAGGGGATTTCATTGAAGGAGGATTTCAAATTCCACTGGACACTCGAGACGCCTTTAGTCGAGTTTAGTACCTGCGTGTGCCTATCCATTGGGTGAGCAGGAGGTACAAGAGGCCCTTGCCTCCAAAAGGGGAAAGTAGAGGAGGGTATCGAGAGTGCCTTATCCCCGGAGTGACAGAAACCGCTGCTTTCGGAATCCAAAGTGCGGGAGCCCAAAACTCTCCGCAAGCTCCACCCCGCTCCTCCGAAGAGGCGGGGAGCGCTCTCTGCAGTTCAATGGTCACACTGAGGGGACCGGCGCTGCTTCTGCAAGGACCGGCTAGTACAGGTAGGCGTTTCAATGAACGTTTATTTCACCATTCTTTTAAGTGTTTGTGTACAAGAACAATCGGACAGACCCAGAATGTCAAGACAGTTTCTGCCCCAAATCAATCCAATCACCCACACCCTGCCGCTTGCTTGCTGTCTGGCCTACTCAGAAGCCCAGATAAAACGGTTTCAATAAAGCACAGCCTGGCTGGCTTGTAGTCTGAATTTTGGTTTATTAGGTAGCATTCGAGTTATACTGTAAATAAACATCATATGACTAAAATACCATTCATTATTTAACCAGGTTAAATAATACTATTTTAACTATCCTTACCCCTTAGGGCTGGGGTTCAGATTTTTCCTTTTAAGGAAGTCATTTTCATGAATAATCCTTAGCAGGTTATTATTATTTTTTTAAACCTCTTCAGTCACTAACTGTTCTCAAGACTCCCTTCAATAAACAAAGTGAGCACCTGGATCCCTGGGAGCAAGCTCTTTCCCATTCGCCCTGGGCTTGAATCAAACCTTGTCGGTGAGTTTGCCCCATCCTACTTTTGCAATATACCAATCACCACTTCCTGTTCTAGACTCTCTAAGGCTAGATAACCTTTGACAGGATTTCAAACATTCAAGAAGTCATCAGTATTTCCTGTTTGCCCCCACCACTCAAGTCACCCGGCCCTGAATTTTACTGAGATTAACATAGGAACCTGCCTTTCACATGTTTCCACTTCCTCTATTCTACTGTAAAGTAAGATCTGCTCTGACATTAAGAAAAAAGGTAATTGTTAAACTGACTTTTCCCTTTAAATAACAGGTGGGGTGTTTTTCTTCTCTATAGGACTAGCAAAATATTTTACACTTTTTTCTCCTTAAATAAAAGAAAATATATGCAAAATTACTATAATAGACACTGCTCAGTAGGAGCTGTTAACTAGCACACTCTTCTTTCCTTTAATTTTAGATTCCTATAAGGTGGATAATCAAATGTACTAATGGGGTCTTCAGAAAGCAAGTGTCATTTCTAATAAGTCTTGCAGGGAAATATAACTTTCTCCTTGAGAAAGGAAAAGTAGCAATATTTCTATCATCCTCTTGTGTCCTTTCAATGCCGTTACTGAGGCTTAAGGTTGGTTACAGAAATGATAAGAATAATTCTTGAAAACAACTTCCAAGGTTAATTTCTTTAAAAAAAATCTGACAATTAACAGATATCTCCATTAAGAACATCCACATGAATCAAAAAATATATATATATTTAACTTCAATACAAGCAGAAAGACAAATGGTTCTATAGGAAGTTCAAATTAAACTCTAATGCATTAAAATGGAGAAAGGAGTTTTATCCAAATCAGTTGAAAAACTGGCTTCCTACTATTCATCCAATTCCTAAAGTGAAAATTTAAGTTTTGGTCTTTGATTTACTCCAAAATATACTATATTGGGTACTGTTTTGACAACTCAATGATGGTCTCTATATAGATTCATAAGATTAAAAAACAAGCAAGGGCTTCTACCCCACACCCCAATGAAAGAATAAAAATCATCTCTGAGCAGCAGGCAGAGCTATTTAATACAAAGTCACTCCTCAATAGCGTTGGCTGTACCAGTCATTGTTGTTGACCTGAAGAAGTTCTGTCACAACCTGCAGGATGTTGTAATTGTGTTTCTTCAACAGCCTTAGGTTCAGCTGCCTGTCACAGAACCCCATTTCAAAGAGATGGGCCATCAGTGCTGCTGTCTGATCTTCAGAAACTACTGGCTGTGCAGATGAGAAAAGCAGACAACATTTTCTGTATAATTTATCTCATAAATTTTTATTATCTTGTCATACTAGTCTTTCCAGTTTCATTCAAAATACAAAGAAACTAGATGCTGGGGTATGGCATTCCTGTCCACCTGACATATCAATAGGTCTTCTGAGCTGAAGGATATGGAGTGCTTCAAATTAGGAATGTTAGTACCCAGAAAAGGGAAAGCTGGGAGATAACAAACTGTCCTTAGAACTAGGAGAAGGCTTCAGAGAGGATTTGTCAGAAAGAAGCATTATTTGGTCACATGAAGTAGAAGCAGAAAACAAGCCTTATGAGGCCCTAAGAACATAAAGGTTATTGAGATGATGGGGCAAATATCAGCAAGAAGAGACTGTTACAGGAAGATGGTAAGAGAAGTTCTATCATACAGAGGAGCTGGACAAAAACCTCTGGGGAAATTACTTCCTGGGCAGCATTCTTTATTTCCTTCAAAGTAAAAGTGGTCCAAGTTTTGAGGAAACCAATATTCATTATTTCCCTCTTTAAACCAAGCCCTGTTGTAGGAAGATTTTCTTAAATCCTCCTAACAATGCCTGGTGTGTTGTTATTTCTACTCCATAAATGGATGTGAAGGCTGTGCAGCAAAATGACTACTGACTTTGGAGGTAGACAGGCTTAGGCTCAAACTACCATTTACTCACCAATTGTGCTGAGTGTCAATCCCTGAATTTATGAAATGTAGACACATCATACCTCTATTGTGCAGGGTTGCTGAGAAAGTATGTAAGCATGTTGAGCAGTCTCTAGCAATTTCCTCTACACCAAATTCCAATGTTCCTTCCTTCCTTCCTTTTTTTTTTTTTTTGTTGTTTCTGGTACTGGGGATTGAACCCAGGGGTTCCTTTTTTTTTTTTTTTTTAAAGAGAGAGGGACAGTGAGAGAGAGACACAGAGAAAGGGAGAAACAACTTTAGTTTTTCACATGGCCTTAGTTGCTCTAACACTTAGCTGTGTACGTGGTGCTGAGTTTTGAACCCAGGTCCTCGAGCTTGCCAGGCAAGTGCCAAAACCGCTGAACCACCGCTCCAGCCCAGAACCCAAGGGTTCTTAACCACAGAACCACATTTCCAGCCTTTTTAATTTTTTAATTGATATATCAATTTTTGATACCAGGATTGAGCCTAGGGAACACTTAAAACACTGAGCCACACCCCGTCCCCCCTTTTGTTTTTGACACAGGGTCTCCCTAAATTGCTTGGGCCTTGTTAAGTTGCTGAGGCTGGCCTTGAGCTTGTGATCCTCCTGCCTCCGCCTCAGTTGCTGAGGTGTGTGCCACCTCGCCCAGCTTCCCTTCCTCTTATTTTAGAATAAACTATCTCCTTTCCAGGATTATACTTCCATATGTATTTTGCATTTACACCCTTTTTCTCTTTGAAATCTAGCTATTAGAAAGTGAGGCGTACCCAAACTCTAAAAATTCCAGTTTACACCTCTGCACCATCTAACACTGTTGAACATATCCTTCTCATTAAAACTTTTATTTTTGGGAGTGTAAGAGAATCTTTTTTTTTCTTTCTTTGTTTTTTTTTCATAGAGAGAGAGGGACAGTGAGAGAGAGAAACAACTTTATTTAGTTTTTCACATAGCCTTAGCTGCTCCAACACTTAGTTGTGTACATGGTGCTGGGGTTTGAACCTGGGTCCTTGTGCTTGCCAGGCAAGTGCTGAAACCGCTGAGCCACCGCTCCAGCCCCAAGAATCTTTTTTTTTTTTTTTCATTTGGTTTTAGTTTTTCTTTTATTTTTTTAAAGAAAGAGAGGGCGAAAGTGAGAGAAGAAAACCAGTTTTATTTATTTTTTCATCTGGCCTTTGTTTCTCCAAAACGTAGTTGTGTATGTGGTGCTGGAGTTCAAAGCTGGGTCCTAGTGCATGGCAGACAAGCGTGCTACTGCTGAGCCACCCCTCCAGCCCTTATTAAAACTCCTGAAGTTCCAGTAGAGAATTCTTATTTTCTTCCTAGTTTTATCTTTGCAGGGTCTTCCTTTCCCTGATCCTTAAGGCTCCTTCTTGCCTTCCCTATTCTTCCTTGATCATCTCATCTATCCACATGGCTCCTACTATAACCTGTATGCAAAAAGACTCTCAAACTTTAAAGCACAGACCAAATCTCTCATTTGTGACTCAGTTGTACATATCCAACTGTACTCTGGTTATCTTTGCTTTTACCAGGGTATGCCTCAGTCAGCCCTACCCAAAACTGACCTCCTGGGCTGGAGCCGTAGCTCAGCGGTTTCGACGCTTGCCTGGCAAGCACAAGGACCTGGGTTCAAACCCCAGCACCACGTACACAACTAAGTGTTGGAGCAACTAACGCCATGTGAAAAACTAAATAAAGTTGTTTCTCTCTTTCTCTGTCTCTCTCACTGTCCCTCTCTCTTTAAAAATCAAATAAACAAACAAAAAAACCACTGACCTCCTCTTCTCCTCTTGGTCAAATATATCCTGCCTTCACAGCCTCTATTTTTTTTTTTTTTAAAAAGAGAGAGGGACAGTGAGAGACAAAGAAACAAACAACTTTATTTAGTTTTTCACATGGCCTTCACCACTCCAACACTCAGTTGTGTACGTGGTGCTGGGGTTTGAACCTGGGTCCTCGTGCTTGCCATGCAAGCACCGAAAGCCAAGCAAGCACCGAAACCACTGAGCCACTGCTCTAGCCCCCACAGCCTCTCTTAATGCACAGTACTATGGACTTTATAATACAGAGACTTGGGATTTATCCTTGATTTCTTTTTAGTCACTTAGTCATGGTTACCAAGTACTGACATTTATCTTTTCTTTTTTCCTTCCTTTCCAGGTATATTCCTGAGTTTTCTTTTTTCCTTTTTCTTTCTTTTTTTTTCTTTTTTTTTTTTTTTTTTGGGTACCAGGGATTGAACCCAGGGGCACTTAACCACTGAGTCATATTCCCAGTCACTGTTTATTTTTTTGAGACAGGGTCCCGCCAAATTGCTTGCTTATGGCCTTGCTAACTTGCTAAGGCTGGCTTTGAAGTTGTGATCCTTCTGCCTCAGCCTCCTGAGTCATTGGGATTACAGGCATGGACCATGTATAGACATCTATCTATACATGGGTTTTTGTATGGATTTATTTACTGACTCTATCAAGCCTCCCGAGTATAGCAGTGATCTCACTAAGAACAAATGTGGTTATATTAAATCACTTCCTTAAAAACCTTCTAGAGTTCTTCATTAGCCTTAAAGTAAGATCCAACCCCTTAATACAGCATCCTGCCTACAGTTTCTTTTCTTTTCTTTTTTTTTTTAAAGAGGGGACAGAGAGAGAGAGAAAGAGAAAGAGAGAAGCAATCTTTATTTAGGTGTTCAGGTGACTTTCATTCCTTGGACACTTTGTTGTGTACGTGGTGCTGGGGTTTGAACTTGTGTACTCGCGCATGCCAGGCAAGCACCGTAACCACCAGGTTACTGTTCCAGCCCTTGTCTTTTCTTATTCTTCTCCTTAGACTAGAAGCACCCTCTACACTCATATTTCCAAGTCTTTATTACTAGCTATTCCCTTTGTCTACAATATTATTATTATTATATTTCTTGGAGATGAAGTCTTGTTGAGTTTCTCAGACTTGCCTTGAACTTGTGATCTTCCTGCCTCCACCTTCTGAGTAGCTGGGATTATAGGCATACACCATCTTGCCTATCTTACAATACTGTATCACTCTTCCCTGGCAAACACTTGCTTTATCCTTTAGGACTCAGTTCAGGTATTATTTACCAGGAAGCCACTGGTCCCCTTAGGCTGAGGTGTTCCATCTACTTGTCTGTACCAGCATAGTATCTCATCCTGTATTGTAGATATGTTTGCCTTGCTTGTTTCCCATGATTTTTGGGCAGGAACCAGTGTCTTATTCAACTTGTAGTGCCAGCACCTGGACAACTATCTCCTCTATACATGTAGGAGATCTTCAGCAAACATTAGGTTGTTCTCTTTTCCTTCCTAAAACAACTTGACTAAAGTTATATACCTAGGAAATGGCAGAGTTGTATGTAAATCAAAGACTAACTCTAAAACCCATGCTTTTCCCACAAGGCCATGTTACTCACCAATCCATTGTTTTCACTGGTCATTTCTGAGTTGAGGGTTTAGGAAAATAAAGGAACACTGACCTGTGCAGTGACTGGTGGCCCAGAAAATAGGGCCTTGTATGCAGAGGCAGCAACAGACAAAGCCCCTTTCACCAGTCCTCCAGCAATGCTGCTCCCATGGTGGTACCTGTAGAGGAAAACCAAATTATCTCCCCAAATAAAACAAATCTTTACCTTCTTACAAGATAATCTGGGTGCTAATCCTTGAAAGAAAATGAAATTTCCTTAAGAGGAAAAAAATCATATGTAAAAAGAGAACATGATTATTTTCATCAGTTTTCTAGCTGTTGGTGTAGGGCCCAGTTCTACTGGTATAAGGTATGGGTACTACAGGAATCTCACCACTCTGGTTACCATGCCAGCTTTCAGTTCTAGCTGAAAATTAATGTGGTCATGGGCACAAGGGGTACTGACTAACTGCTCATTTCAGTGTATCTAAGAAAAAATTACTAAGACGCACACTGGGCTTGACCTTCCTGTCTTCTCTGGCATTAAAGCTGAGGTGAACTTTAGGGCACTCTTTTTTTGTCTGAAAGGTGAAAACACTTAAACATCAACTTTGGCCCTCTGTCCAGTGTAGCTCAGAAGCTTTAGGAGAATCCAGAACAAGAATCTGCTCTCAGAAGATGAGCACATGCTCTCAGAGGCTCTTTGAAGCAGAAGCAATGCTAGGATATCCACTTGCTTCTGAAGAGACTGCACAAGGTCGTTACCTTGAGTGGTCACAGCTCTTCTGTCTGCTGTTTACAAGTCCTGATGAGCCTCTGGGCTCTAAAAGCAAAAGAGCTATTGGTTAGATGCAGCATCCATAAGTACCTAGTGTTTCCTAACTCATATCTCTATTACAGAGGCAGGTAGCAATCTGTACAGTGTTTGAAATCTCTAAGTGTTTAGGAAATTCTGTTTAAACAAATGATAAGGAGAACCTCTCCAGAAATGGAAAGTGACTGTTATTGAGCCACACACACAAAAAAGCAATCTATAATCCTATCACATTGACAAGTTAGTTTCTGAATACTTCTGTTTGCCTTCTTGGGGAAGAGTGAGAAGTGATATTGAGAGTCTACTACTCACAATTGCACAATGCTATTGTCCTGTTTTTTTTTTTTTTTTTAAATGACACGTGTCTTGCTCTGCTGCCCAGATAGTATGCTTGGCTTCCATTGGAAAGGAGCAAAGAAAAAGAGATGAAGTTAAAGCTGTTCATTACCTCCTCTGGTCTGATCAGGGACTGAAGAAACTTCTGGTATGGTAACTGGTAAATCCACTCTTGGGGAACCATGATGTACACATGCTGTACCATGCTGTCTCCTTTCAGAAAGACACAATATTCAAAGTAAGTTTTAAGACATCTGTTGCAATGGTGGAGCACAGTAAACACAGCACAGCAATGCCAAATTCTAAATAGAGGTCTCACATTTTTGATCCAGATCACAAGTATGAACGTAGGGATCCTGCCAGGAGGGTTGCATTCTATTCCTGGTTTTCCTCTTTAGTCACAATCAAGTTAGAAAGATTAGCTTCAGTGTAGTTACTTCCCTGCTAGCTCAAGTTATATAAATAAAGGGAGATGTCTAGCTTCCTGAAAGAATGGTTTAAATTACAGTCAAGGCAAGGCTCCAACATTTTTTATATTATTGGGAGCAAGTAATGACTCAGATTCAGTAGAAAATTAAATAATTTCTATATGGTTTTGTAGTGTATTTTTTTCCATAATGGATTTAACTTCCTAATTATGCTTTGGATTAATGTATCAATGAGTTTTTGCTGCCTTTACCCTTGAATCATGGGAAGGTTCAGGGATATTTCTGTTTAAAAACTCATTCTAAATAATCAGAAAGTAAGCAGGGCCTGGAGCAGTGGCTCAGCAGTTCCAGCACTTGCCTGGCATGTGCAAGGTTATGGGTTTGAACCCCAGGACCACGTACATAATGAAGTGTTGGAGCAATGAAAGCCATATGAAACACTTAATAAAACTGATTCTCTCATTCTCTCTGTCCCTCTCTCTTATACACACACACACACACACACACACACATATATATATACACACACATTAAAAAAAGGTAGATAGACTATATTCAGATAATTAAGGATGACTAAAGTATTTCTTTAAATCCAAAATTCACAAATATGGAAAATATAACTTTTATTCATCTAAATTCAGATTTCACTAGTCTTTTCCTAGATGAAAAAACAGGTTTTTTTGAGATCAGGTCATCTCCTACTCTTTATTTCACCTTTAAAGAACATCCCAGCTGAGGCGGGTGTGAATGGTACCTGAGCAGTGGTGGTGGGAGGGCCACCACCTCTGGGATTAGGGGCACTGTTTCCAGAGTCTGTGCGGTTGTGAGGATGTCACCGATACTGTGCTCCTGTGGCTGGTTCTCTTCTCCAGGGAGTCTCTCCCCAGCCTCAGCTGGTTCCTGGCCGGCCTCAACCCCAGGCTCACCCTCAGGCCCTCGCTCCAGGCCTGGCTGTGAGAGCGCAGAGCTGTACATGGAGTCCCCCAGAGGGCGGCTGGTATCAAAGCACTCAGGTAGGATGATGATGTAATCCTCTGAGGAAGCAGAGGACTGACTCTGAACTTCATCTTTGAGTTCCTCCTCTTCCTCTTCCTCCATGACAGCCTCCTCCCTCTCATCTCCAAGTGGTCCTTCTTCAGGCAAGGCAAATTTCACTGAAGGATGAAAGTAGTCAATTTGAACATAGAAGCCTCTGGTGCTATCCTTACTTGGTAAAGCTTTATGGATCATGAGCTAGATTTACGAATGGCAGGGGGGAAAAAGAACCAAAGGGAAGGGTTGCTACTGGAACCAAGGCTGCGTTCTAAGTTTGAAGACTTATGTAAAACCAAAAAGAACCACAGTTCACAAAAAAGTAGGCAGAAACATCCAGGCTTCTCATAAGCAATATGAATCTTTTTTTTTTTTTTCAGCAGTTGGGATTGAACCCACCGTCTGGTGCTGCTAGGCAAATGTCTACCACTAAGTTACACCCTTAGCGCAGCAATATAAATCCAAATCTTAAGACAAGGAGGCCCCTTCTTTTTTCCTCTTCCTATGATGGTTAACATACTGACGTAGGGTTGAAATAAGAATGGATATACTAGCTACCAATTATACAAAGAGAAAACTTCAGGTGGTGAGTACTACAGGGCTGTGTGCCTGATTGCTTTCTCTGTAAAAGTGATACATATTCAGAGGAGAAACCTGGGAAATCATGAGGGGAGTGTAGGTTATAGAAAAGGTACCCATAAATCCTATCAGAATGACTGAATATTTTGATCGAAATCCTTCCAGACTTTTTTTGGTACCGGAGATTGAACCCAGGGGGACTTAACAACTGAGCCACATCCCCAACCCCTTTTTTAAAATTTTGAGACAGGGTTCTCACTAAGTTGCTCAGGGCCTCATTAAGTTGCTGAAGCTGGCTTTGAACTTGTGATCCCCCTGCCTTAGCCTCCTGAGTTGCTGGTATTACAGACATGCACCACCATGCCCAACCCTCTTTTTTTTGGTGTGTGTGTGTATATGTATATTGAAGATTGAATCTAGAACTCTGTACATGCTAGGCAAGTGCTCTACCACTGGGCTGCAGCCCCAGTCCTAATATTTATTTTGAGATGGAGTCTTGCTAAGTTGTTGGGGTCTGCCCTTCACTCCATTTCATCAGCTGCCCTAGAGTGATCTTGTGACTATTTGCATAAGTTCCTTCAGGAAGGGCTGCTAGGTCCTGCTTTGTTAAGCTTGCTAATTGTTATAAAAAAGAAGAATAGGGTGGGTTAGAATGTCTTAACAACCAGTTCCGTAGTTTTTGTCCTTACTCAAATCTGCATAACCCCTGGCAACTTCTTTAGGATTATAAAAAGAAATGTAAAGCTTGAATAAATTGAGACAGCTCCACCTGGATCTCCTGCCTGTGTTCTTTCTTATCCCCAGCCCGTCCCTCAGGTCAGAACCCGGCCGGCCGCACTGGGACAAGTGGCAAGTGGCACCGGAACGTGGGACCTGAGTACTCAGGACGGACACGCTGAGGGATCCCCTGGAAAAAAGCTCTGGCCAGAGGTAAGTAGAGAGGGGGAATTAGGGTTCTTTTAAGAATTACGATTATTTGAGGAATTAGAATTAATTCAAGGTTTACGGGATCTGAAGGCTCTAAGGCTCAAAAGGTAATGGACCTATACAAAATATTGTAAGTGCAAGGCACAGGCATTAAACTAGAAACTGCTAGGTCTTTTATATTATCTACTATGTCCTTTTGGAAATTAGTGAGGGATGCTCTGCATCCTCCAAATACTTTGCCAAGAGAAGCTATTCAAGACCCTGCAAAATCACTTAATGAGATGCAGGAAAAAGAATCCGTTGGTTCTTACGAGGAGCCAGCTTTAGTGGAATATCTGGCGTCCCCATATCCTGAATCCTCCAACCCCTTTCTGAATGCTACAGCTCCTCCCCATGACATTTTCTCCCTTTTGAAGGAACTACAGGAGCAATTGGAGGATATAAAACTTGAGTTAAGAGACCTTCCAGTGTCCAGGAGAGATAGACTCAATTTTCCTGTAATAAAGGTAGAAGATGGCACGGAAAGGAAAATGCGTCAGTATCAGCCTCTTGACTTTAAAGACATTAAAAATCTTAAGGAGGCTGTTCATCAGTATGGCCCTCAAGCACTCTTTACCAAGGCAATAACAGACTCTTTAGTAGATAAAAATCTTGTTCCTAACGATTGTTAAACATTTAGCCTTTACAAATGCCAATAAATGGTGTCAGGAGGCTACAAGCCCCCATGAACATAGAGATTTAAATTCATACATAAAAATTTGCAGAGATGTTGGCAGCCCATCTATCACAGGGGCAAGCATTGCTGCAGCCCTGACTGGAGAAAATCCTCTCGCAGGTGCAAAACAAAAAAGGTGTTTCCACTGCAATCAGCCTGGGCATATAAAGCGACAATGCCCTCTACTGCACCAGAATAACTCCCTTGCTAATCAAGCTGTAGCAGCATGGAAAAGAAATCCCTGCTCAAGTCGCTTATGTAAAAAAGGCAATCATTGGACTAATGAATGTCATTCTGAAACAAATAATCAAGGAAATCCGATTCAGGGATACCGGAGGAGGGGCCCACCCCAGGACCCGGATCAACTGTATGGGGCAGCACTGACTGCTGGAGTGGGCCAGGTGGCTCAAATTCGTTACCTGCCTCAAAGCTCACCTCAATCACCTCTCTCTGCAGGGGAACAAAGGGAAGTGCAGGACTGGACCTCTGTACCTCCACCTACACAGTACTGACACCTACTATGGGGGTCCAGGCCCTGCACACTGGAGTTCAGGGCCCTCTTCCTAAAGGGACAATGGGCGTTATCCTAGGTTGAAGTAGTGCTGCCTTGCAGGGACTCCATGTCACACCGGGAGTGCTAGATCCTGACTTTCAGGGCGAGATAAAAATTCTAGCATCCTCGCTTCAGGGAACTTTAGTCATTCCCCAGGGTGCTCGCATTGCTCAAATACTCTTGCTGCCTTTAGTGACCACTCATAATCCATTCTATAAGGATATTAGATAGCAGAATGGTTTTGTATCGACAGGAAGTATACACATTTATTGGATGACAGATATGAACACTAGACCAGAGTTAATTTTAGACATTGAAGGAAAGAAATTTAAAGGACTGTTGGATTCTGGTGCCGATTCTTCTATCACATCAAAGAAACACTGGGCTTCTGATTGGCCTGTGACACCTACAATAACTACATTACAAGGACTGGGATTCAGCCAGTCTCCTGATAAGAGTACTAAATATTTGTCTTGGAAAGATGAAGAGGGACATACTGGGTATCTTCAGCCCTATGTGGTACCTCATATGCCAGTAAATTTATGGGGAAGAGATATTCTCTCTCAAATGAATGCTGTCCTGACTACCATGAATCCTCAAGCATTAGACATGATGATAAAACAAGGCTACATCCCTGGTAAAGGACTAGGAAAGAATAACTATGGAAGAACTTCCCCTATTCAGATAGAGCCTAATGAAAATAGGAGAGGTCTAGGATATTTTCCATGAGGGCCATTGTTGGAGCAGCTATCCATAAAATTAAGCCCATTAAAATCCAATGGAAGAATGATAAACCTATATGGGTTGAACAATGGCCCTTATCTAAAGAAAAATTATAAGCTGCTCAAGAATTGGTTCAAGAACAACTGGGAGCTGGACACATTATCCCTTCTACCTCCCCCTGGAATACACCTATTTTTGTGATTAAAAAGAAATCTGGAAATTGGTGTCTTCTGCAAGATCTTAGGGCTGTAAATAGTTCTATGGTAGTTATGGGGGCCCTTCAGCCTGGCCTCCCACATCCCTCTTTTATTCCAGCCAGATCTCATATTGCTGTTTTAGATCTTAAGGGTTGTTTTTTCTCAATACCCTTGCATGAGGAGGATTCTCAACGATTTGCTTTTCGTGTCCCCTCAGTAAATATGCAGTGTCCTTATCAGCCATATCAATGGGTGGTGCTACCTCAGGGCATGTCTAATAGCCCCACCTTGTGTCAAATATATGTCAGTGTGGCTTTAGCTCCTGTTAGGAAATGTTTTCCCTCTGTTATAATTATTCATTATATGGATGATATCTTATTTGCCTCTCAGAAGGAGGATGAACTTCAAGCTTGTATGCTAAACCTACAACAGGAGCTTAAATTGGCTGGCTTGACCATTGCCCCAGAGAAATTACAAACTCACTCCCCCTATTATTACTTGGAGTATACTCTTGAAGATAATCGCATTAGACCACAAAAAATCACCATATCCACAGGTAATCTTAAAACTTTAAATTACTTTCAGAAACTGCTGGGTGTTATTAATTGGCTTCGCCCCTCTCTCTCAATTACCACTCATGAACTACGTCCCCCTCTTTGATATTCTCCAGGGGGACCCTGACCCTTCTTCTACTCGATCTCTCACTGATGAAGGGAGATCAGCTTTACGGATGGTGGAAAAAGCAATCCAACAAGCTCATGTTACTTATTTTGATGAAACTCAGAAATTATATTTATTAGTGTTCCCCTCCAAACTAACACCTACAGGGGTTTTTTGGCAAAATTCTCCACTTTTTGGGGTTCATGATCACACTTCGCCTCTTCGTGTTATTACCTTACTATACTGCTGTGGCTAAAATAATTGAAAAGGCACTTTTGGAATCACTGCGTGTTCTTGGACGCCATCCAGACATTATAGTAGTGCCTTATACTGCATTTATGGCTTCAACATAATGATGATGACTGGTGTTTACTGTTGTCTACTGTCTCTAGTACTTTTGAAATTAATTAAGATCCTACAATCTCATCCAGTTTGTTTTCCAGAAGTTATTTCTTCTAACCCCATTGTTGGAGCCCTGACTGTCTTTACTGATGGATCCTCCAACGGTATTGCAGCAGTGGTCACCGATAGTGATGCTTTCCATGTTCAGACACCCTATAAATCTGCTCAGCTGGTAGAACTAATTGCTGTCATTACAACTTTACAGAAATTTCCACAAGCTTTGAATTTATATTCTGATAGTCACTATGTTGCACGAGCTGTTCCATGGCTGGAAACAACGGGAAATATAGGAAAAAGCTCTCCAGCAACAGCATTGTTTCATCAACTTCAATCTCTTTTGTGGCATAGAAAAGACAAATTATTTATTACCCATGTTAGAGGACATACTGGGTTGCCCGGGTCCTTGTCTGCAGGTAATGCCCAAGCTGCTGCTCTCACTCGTGCCCTCTTACACATGACTGTGCAGGAGGCCAAGCGAGCAAATGATCTTTTTCATCTCAATAGTCACTCGTTACAATATTGCTTCCATATTTCCAAAGAACAAGCAAAGCACATTGTTGCTTCCTGCCCTACATGTTGACCACTGCTTCCTGTCCCTCATTATGGAGTGAATCCTAAGGGACTTTTACCCAATCATGTATGGCAAATGGGTGTTACCCATATCCCCTCCTTTGGCAAATTACAATTTGTGCATGTCAGCATAGATGCCTGTTCTGGGTTTATTGTTGCTTCCCCACATTCTGGAGAAAGGGTAAGGGATGTTATTGCGCATTGTAAATATGCATTCTCTGTCCTTGGGGTACCTAAGATAATCAAGACTGATAACGGACCTAGTTATACTAGCTCCAAATTTGCTCAATTCTGCACAAAATATCAGGTCAGGCATAAAACAGGCATTCCATATAATCCACAGGGTCAAGGCATTGTGGAGCGTGCACATCTCACCATCAAAAATTATCTACTTAAAAACAAAGAGGGGGAGTATAGTGCCCCACGGGACCTACTTAATCAATCCTTTTTATTCTTAATTTTTAAACTTTGGATGTTAACAATAATTGCACAGCTGAACGCCATTTGGCATCCTAGTGGCTGACCCTATGCACAAGTCATGTGGAAGGAGCCCATTGATAATCAATGGCATGGACCCCACCGGGTCTTAATCTGGGGTCGAGGTAGTGTTTGTGTTTTTCTGCAGGAAAATGATGGTCCCTGGTGAATTCCGGAATGCCCGCCTTGTGCATCAGCTTTCTGCTTCTGATGGGACAGGTACATCAAAATTACGCGGAGTCATAGTGGGCTTTGTTCCTGCTAGGAGGGATTTCCTGACTCCTCCCTCCTCCATGTCCCCGCAGTGATTCCTGTTTCAGTGGAAGTGAAGGTGAATGCCCAGAACATTCAGCTCTATCGAACCTGAAGGGACTTTGGACTTACAGCTGCTGTTGTGGCAGCCATCGTGGCTACAATTGTGGCTGCTGCTGCTGCAGGACTGGCTATGCACCATTCAGTGGCCACAGGGACAGTGGTGAATAAATTGGCTGAACAAACTGCTACTGCCCTAAGGACTCAATAGCAAATTAATGAACATTTGCAAGCGGGCATAATGCTGTTAAACCAAAAACCTAACTTGATGCAAGAATTAGAATTGCTGTATGATATTTCACATGTCTTGTTCCCCACTGTTCAAAGATATTTGTGTAATACCTGTTTCTTATACTATGTACAATTTGTCTACATCTGTATCTCAACTAAGTGAGATGGTAAGAGGCCCTTGGAACAACAAGTTTAGGAATTTAACCACCTTGTTAGAGAAATTAAGGCTCTGATTGAGATCCGAGTTCCACCTATGTCTTTATCTGGCTTGGCTACCTGGATGTCAAAAGCCCTTAACCTGTTAAAAAATTGATCTGGCATTGCCGCCTGGATTGGAGTGTTGAGTTTAGGTATAATTTTCCTCATTTATTGCTCTTGCAGCCGATGGCAGCAGCAACAGACTAAAAATCATGCAATACAGCAAATCCTGCTGGCACAGCAGCAAAGGCAAGACCCCTCCCCCCGCCAGTATGGTTTCATGTGTTGGAGACATGAGTCCTTGAATCAATGACGGGTAAGATGGAATGGATGCCTTACTAACCTAAGACAGGGAAGCAACCATGCTGTTGCCCATCCCCATGACGGGTAAAGAGGGTTATCGCATTCCACAACCTAAGAGAGATCCTGGACCTCTTCAATTAAAATAAAAGGGGGAATTGTTGGGGTCTGCCCTTCACTCCATTTCATCAGCTGCCCTAGAGTGATCTTGTGACTATTTGCATAAGTTCCTTCCAGGAAGGGCTGCTTTGTTAAGCTTGCTAATTGTTATACAAAAGATTGGGGGGAGGGTATTTGAACATCTCCTAGGATACTGGAGAGTGGGAATACAGGTGAACCATCTCAGAAGCAGAGGTTATTCCTCCACGAGATACCATTTTATGCAAAAGTTCTGTGGGTAACTGCAACAGGTGAAACGCAAGGTGGTCATCCATGTTTGGGCATTACCCCTGAATAACTATGTATATATACATTGGTTATTGATGGTTTGATAATGTTTCCCTCTCATTTGTATCTCTATGTACTCTTAACAAAAAAAAAAAAATAGGGTGGGTTAGAATGTCTTAACAACAGGTTCCCTAGTTTTTGTGTGTACTCAAATCTGCATAACACCTGGCAAGTCCCTTAGGATTATAAAAAGAAATGTAAAGCTTGAATAAAGTGAGACAGCTCCACCTGGATCTCCTGCCAGTGTTCTTTCTCATCCCCAGTCTGTCCCTCAGGTCACAACCTGGCCGGACCTGGACACTAAGTTGCCAAGGCTAGTCTCAAACTTGGGATCCTCCTGCCTCAGCCTCCCGAGTAACTGGGATTACAGGTATGTACCATGGTGCCCAGTTAGAGTGGCTTCTTGGATCCTGGTTCTCTAATGAGAAGAGTGTCAGGTAGCATGCATTGTCTAAAGAACCTAAGTTATCAGAGTTTCTAACAAAGATCTTGCGGCCTTGCCTCTCAGTGAAGAAAAGCACTTTAAACTATTCAGGTCTGGTGATCACAATTCAGGTGCTGCCCTTCTAGCTGGTGGAAATGCAGGGAGACTCACTTTGCAGGGACTTCTGTCTGCAAGGTGGATTGTGGTCTGGGGCAGCATCCAAGGTAAGGGATCGGATTACAGTTTCACAAACAAACTGGGTCCCACTCAGGTCTTCTTCTGCTTCCTCCACTGAAGCAATGTTCTCAGCCTTCCTTTCTGTGGATATTGTGGAATCTGGAAGAGACACAAACATTGTCTGTACTTGGTGTTTCAAGATTTCCCCATTTATTATCCATGCTATGACTAGGTCAAGGAACAGCTGCTCTCTGTGCCATATAGGGAGACTTCAACAGATGAGGTGTTATAGGACACCTATTTACATGCTAAGGTAAGGTTTGTAAGAAATAAACAGTTAAAAATGGCTATGGTGTGGAAAGGGAGGATTTCAAATACATTACAGATATTTAACCCCTTACCAGGAAGTGCTATAAATCCAGCCCCTTCACTCTCTTCCTGTATCTGCCCCAAGCCTGGCTTTTCTATAAAAGGACCGTCATGTGGCAGAGGAGACATGCAGGGAGTCATATCTGGAAAATTGAATAGGAGAACCATCAACTGAAGAAAATCACATCATCAACAGTCAGTGTCCAGAAGTAGCAATTCATAGGTTTCTTGCTTCCTACAGGGCTAAAAATAAATCCAGATATGCTTCAACATGTAGACCAAAAAAAGTTATGCAACTACATCAGATCAACCAATGAGGGAAGGATCATAAACAGTTTCTTGGCCTGGAATGCCACGGCCAAGACCCAAAACCATGAAATATAAGGAAGAAAGGGAGAAAAATAGAGAAAAGGGTCCGTCTATGGTAGGGAAGCCCTGTTTAAACTTTTATTGTTGCTTCTGAAAGACAATGGGAAAAGATGGAAAATGTTGCAGCTTTATAATCTCACTGTGAGAAATCTTTGCCATTTAAAACACAAACCACTGGAGTGCAGGCTACGGTACCTTTGTGCCTACTAATAACAAGATGAACCAAGTGACATTCTTACCCACAGGTGTGTTATGAGGCACTCTCTCCAACTCCTGGACAATGTTTATATCCAACAGTTCAAAGGACAGCAGGTCCTAGAAAAAAATACAGGCCATGTTAGGATGCTTGTAGTACATGCTAGAGTTTTTTTTTTTTTTTTTTTTTTTTTTTAAAAGAGAGAGAGACAGACCGTGAGAGAGAAAGAGAGAAGCAATTTTTATTTAGTTTTTCATATGGTTTTCATTGTTCCAACACTTTGTTATATGCGTGGTGATGGGGTTTAAACCCAGATCTCTGCGCATGCCGGGCTAGCACTATAACCACTGAGCCACTGTTCTAGCCCCAAGCTGTTTTGTTTTGATGGGACCTGTAGGTCTTTGGACCATTCTGAATTCAACTGTTCAAATTCATGACTCTCTTCAGTCAAATGCAAAGAAAAAGAGTTTGGGGCTGGAGCAGTTGCTCAGCGGTTAGAGTACTTGCTGGGCATGCACAAGGACCCAGGTTTGAATTTCAGCACCACATACACCACTAAGTGTCAGAGAAACAAAAATCATATGAAAAAATAATAAGCAAAACTGATTCTCTCTCTCTCACTCTTTTCCTCTCTTAAAAAAAAAAGAGTTAAATAGGAACTAGATGTTTAGATATTCAAATGACCAAATGGCAAGAAACAGAAAATGCAGCATGTGAAGATAAACCAGATAGGCTAAATGCAGAAGCAATTAAAGGGAAGTTCTGGTGAAGCACAGAACTGAATTTCCAATTCAACAAGGAAACAGCTTAGAAACTTGATCTCTTTCCTATTAAATAAATTTGCCTGAGAACCACCTATGGCTCTACCACCTTCTCTTAACGTTAAGAACTCCCCAATGTGCTCCCTCTTTCCCTTGCCCCTCAAAGTGCTGAATCTTCCACCTGCGCAGTCAGAAGGTCCACAGTTGGGATGTAGAGCTCTCTCTCGCTGGAAACATTTTTTGTCTTCTGTGGGATGCAGGTTCCTGTCCCTTCTGTCTGCTCAGTTACTTCACCCAGTGAAATTTCTTCTTTAGCCAGAAGAAAAGCTTCCTACGGAGTCAAATCATTGGTGACAAATTTAGGCCCTCAACAGAACTCAAGCAGCAGGCTGACAATGCCTCCCTCCTAATCACAACAACAAAAAAAGCTACATTAAAAAAACAAAAACAAAAACAAAAAACACCTGGGCTAGAGTGGAGGCTCAGTGGTTAAGGTGCTTGCCTGGTATGCGTGAGGACATGAGTTCAAACCCCAGCACCACATATACATACAATGAAGCGTTGGAGCAATGAAAGTCACATGAAAAACTAAAAATTGATTCTCACTGTCCCTCTCTCTTTATCACACACACACACCCAAAAAAAACACACAACACACCTGATAATAATTTCAGACTTTAAATAGTATAAAGGCCCAGGCACATGCCTGTAATCCCAGCAGGAGGATTGCAAGTTCAAAGCCACCTTAAGTAACTTAGTAAGACTGTCTCAAAATAAACAAAAAGGGCTGGGGATGTGTTCAATCTCTGATACAAAGAAAAAAAAAAATACAGAGTTCACAAATTACCTCTTCATCCAGTTTCCCCCTAATGGCAACAACTTACATTAACCATTGTTAAATAGCCGAAACCAGGCAATTAACATGGGTAATTCCAAATTTAAACAGTAAACTATCTGCCCCATGAACAAGAGTTGTGTAAAACAACTGCACCAAGTAACAAGAGGGAAAGACTTTAATTAGTATTTAGGCAATGTGCACAGGGATATTACAGGAGAGATGAATGTTATAATCAGCAAAGCTATCAGTTCTGCAGTTCCACAGCCCAGGCCTGGTAGCCTTTCTTCCCTTTACGCAGCCAAGAGGCTGATCAAGCATCACTGCAGGGATGGAGCGGTGGCTCAGCGGTTACCTGAGCTGAGTTACCTAAGCTGAGTTATCATTGCTTACCTGGCAAGCACAAGGACCCAAGTTCAAACCCCAGCACCACGTACACAACTAAGTGTTGGAGCAACTAAGGCCATGTGAAAAACTAAATAAAGTTGTTTCTCTCTTTCTGTCTCTCTCACTGTCCCTCTCTCTCTTAAAAAAAAAAATATTCATAAAGTGAGTTCTTGGAAAAAAAAAAGCTCAAAAAAAAAAAAGCATCATTGCAAAGGGATACAAAAGTACTCAGGGACCGTCAATACCAGATCCAAAGGATTAAAACAAAGCCTCTGAGGATCAGGCCAAATATCAGCATATAAACATATTAGGGAAGAGAGTAGAAGCTAACTGCTGTGGTCTGAATGAGTGTCCCCCAGAGGCTTATGTGATAAAGGCTTTTTCCCTAGGATCACGGCACTACTGGAAGGAGGTGGAACCTTTAAGAGGAGGGGCCTTGTGGGACATCTTTAGGTCACTTGCAAGTTGTCAAAGGGAAATGTGGGGGCCTGACCCATTCCACTTTCTCCCTTGGATTCCTGGCCATGAGGTAAGTGGTTTTACTCTGCCACGTTCCCCAGGAGTGCCATCTTAACATCTAAAAGCAATGGGCCTGCTCCATCTTGAACAAGAACCTCCAAAACTATGGACTAATATAAACCTTTTCTCAATTTGGGCAGGGTGGTACATGGGAGGCCGAGACAGGAGGAATCCAAGTTTGAGGCCAGCCTTAGAAACTTAGTGAGACCCTATCTCAAAATAAAAATAAAAAGGGTTGTGAATGCAGCTCAGTGGTAAAGTGCACTGGGTTCAACCCCCAGTACTAAAACAAAACCCAACAAACAAAAACCCCCACAAAAAAATCTTTCTTTTTAAGTTATCTCAGGTATTTTGTTATAGTGGCAGGAAGATGACCAACATACTAACTTTTCATGATTTCTGGAAGCTATGAGTAAGCCATTTTAGTTTTAGTCATACCCTTCCCTAACTCTCGAGAAAATATTTTGGTATACTGAACCAAAATCAGTCAATTCTCACCTCCTGCCGGCAGGTGAGATCATCAGTTTTAGTTGAGCTGATCAGACCCCTTTCAATGTTATCAGGGCTCTCTGCAGAGGGGAAAGGATCCACTATGATACTGCACCAGACCCGAGGTCCAAACTGCTGGCCTTTGTGAGAAAGACGCCAATGGGAAGTGTATGTTCCCTCCAAGGTTGGGGCAATGAACTCCACAGATACAACTCCTACGTGGCCTGCCTTTAGGCAGGGAACCAAAACATCCTTTTTTTCTGTAGAAGCCAAAGTCAGGTTTCCCCACATGAACTTGAGCTGAAAAGAACAGGGACCAGAGAAAGAAAGCTTGTCAGTTGAGCACGATGGCACTTCAAATCACTTTATTTTTACTTGCTGCGAGGAAAAAATACCTTTGTGTCTGCACTCCACTTGACATTTCCTGTATTTTTCATCCTCCAGTGTTTTATAAACTTGGTTCCTGGCTGAAGGTGAGTACCATCAGGCAAATTCTCATCCACAAATGCTGCACTGAGTGTTGGCATTATTGGGGCACAGGGCTGCAAAGGGAGCCTGAAGACAAATTCAGATGCTTAGTCACCTGCTGTTGGGTGTGACAGCTTAGGAATACCTCGCACTGACTCTAGAAGCTGACTGTGACTCTTGACGATATGCTAATAGTTTTGCCATAAAAATAGTACCAATTGAGCAGGGCGCAGTGGCACATGTCTGTAATCCCAGCAACTTGGGAGGCTGAGGCAGGAGGATTGCAAGTTTGAGGTCCACCTCAGCAACTCTAGAGAGGCCCTCAGCGATTTATTGAGACTCTGGTGAAATCAAGATGCTTCCACCAAGAAGTCACAACCACCTCAGTTCTCAGACTTACTGATTTCTGTCTTTCTGAAGAAGGCAACAAAACAAATGTCAAAAGTAGCTATTGAACTACCCTTTAATAAAGCTAGGATCAGAGAATGGTTGGTTTTAATTTTTTTTTTTGAGGTACCGGAATTGAATCCAGGACCATGCGTGTACTAGGCAACCACTTTACCACTGAGCTACATCCCCAGACCAAAGAATGGGATATTTTAAGAGGTACAGATGTTAGGATCTGTCAATGGATAAGATAGAAGATGGCTAGCTAAGCACAGTGGCATGTGTCTGTAGTCCCAGTTACTTGGGAGGCTAAGGCAGAAGATTGCTTGAGCCTAGGAGTTCAAGTCTAGTGTAGGTAATCTATACAGACTCTATTTTTTTTTTTTTTTTTTTTTTTAAGGAAGAGGGAGTGGGGTGGAGTGGTGGCTTGGTGGTTACAGTGCTTGCCCGGCATGCACAAGTACAAGGGTTCAAACCCCAGTACCCATGTATACAACTAAGTGTCAGAGCAATGAAAGCCATGTGAAAAAAATCAATAAAAATTGGTTCTGTCTTCTCTCACTATTCTTCTTAAAAAAAAAAAAAAAAAAAAGAGAGTGAATATCAATTTTATTTAGTTTTTCATGTGGCTTTGTTGTATATGGGGTGCTAGGGTTCAAACCTGGGTCCTCACACTTGCCAGGCAAGCATGATATCACTGAGCCACCACGCCAGCCCCGAGAGACCCCATGTTGAAAGAACAAAAATAAATAAAAGCTGAGTTCCAGTTTTAGAGAGCTGGAACTGAAGTCTTGACCCCCACCAAGGCCCTAGGCTTACATCAGGGTGTTAGATTGCAGCAAGCTCTCAGGTCGGCCCAAAGAGGACTTGGGACTTTGCAGTCCATGGATGGAATTCCAAAGATGAATCTTCCTGTGGAGTTTAAGCTGCTTTTTAAGTTCTTTGACCTCTGCTTTACGCTGTTTCTTCTCAGCACGCAATCTCTGCTTTTCTGCTTTAAGAAAGTTCTTATCAACCTGTTTCTGGAGCCTGGGAGGTAATAAATGAACATCTTTAAAAAACAAAAGCAAAAATGTAAAACATAAATAAATCTGGAAGCTATTGGGAGCCAAGTGTAATCTCCATTAGTGTCAACTTCTAGTTTAGGTTCTTAATTTCTCTTATAGTTACTATTTCCTCTTCATTAACTTTGGATAACTGCCTTCATTACTGCACAACAATGAAAAGGAAGAGAAAGGAGACCATCTGTAGTTGTGTGACACTACATATTATCACCAGATTTGTTGTTATTGTTATTCTGAGTAGTGGTAACTGAACCCAGGGACACTTTGCAACTGTGCTATATCCCGGCCCTTTTTATTTTGAGATAGGGTCTCCCTAAGTTGCTGAGGCTGGCCTCAACCTTGTAATCTTCCTGATTCAGCCACCCAAGTGGGTTTATAGACATGTGGCACCACTTCTAGCCCACATGACTTTCTTTTTTTTTTTTGGTACCAGGTATTGAACTCAGGATGCTTAACCACTGAGCCACGTCCCCAGCTTGTTTTTTATTTTGAGACAGACCTTGCTAAGTTGCTCAAGTTCTCAATATATTGTTGAGACTGGCTTTGAACTTGTGATCCTCCTGCCTCAGCCTCCCCAGCCACTGGGATTATAGGCATATGCCACTGCACCCAGTTCATCAGATTCACTAGCATTTTGTGTCATCAGAATCAAGAAGCCAATCAGAGAACAAGTATCTCTAAGCATATGGTTTTACCTGACTTGTTCCAGAGCAGCAGGAAGACGAGGAATAGAGTACTTTGACTGACAAAATGGTTCGGAGGAACTTGCAACAGGTCTCCGCAACTTCAGCAGGACATGGTTAGTATCATGGGCATATGGTCCTGCTTCACAATCTTCACAGATGTTGTAGGATGGGCACAGGCTTGGGGAAAAGAATGGCACAGTACAGAATGCCATAGTTGATAACCCAAGAAAGGGAGGTACAAGATCAGACTTCTATAGTGGTTCCTTTACCAGCTTGGTGGTAATCTGAGCATGTCACCTGACCATACCAAGTCTTAATATTCCTCGTTAATAAAATGAGGATTATAACATTTAACCTACATCCATATCTGTGAGACAGTCTATGGGAGGAAGCAAGATACGAAATCATTTAGAACAAGGGAACTATCCTCAGTAATTTAATTTTATTTTGGGGAACATAATTTTGCCTGGCTCTGTTAATCCACATGCATATCTGAATGCAGCAATATGAATAATCAGATTTCACATACACAAACCATGTATGTGAAAAGTAGCATGTTTCCAATACAGAGCTGTAACATCTAATGTTCAGAGATACCCAAATTTCCTTCACCTACCCAGAATGTTAGAATGTCACTGGTTTAAGGCCTAGCAACACCTAGCTATTCCCAAGCAACTGCTTACCTACACTGGTAGCGCACACCAGTGATCCTCCTTTGGCAGCTGGTGCAAGCAATATGCCAGCTGAACTGGTTTTCTGGCAGAAACAATGTTTCCTCTGAAATATTCATTGAGACTTCTGAGGGACAGGAACCCAAGGGTGCATTTTGGAGGACAAGCTTTTCATGTAACTTTTGTTCAAGCTTCTCAACTGTTTCTTTCACCACTTGCTCTCTGAACTAGAATATACAGCAGAAGGTGGGGAAAACTCAGTTCTATTAGTGGAAAAGGCTGTAACAATATCAACAGATCTGAAACCTCACCGTCTCTGGTATAACTTAAGAACATAAGAAACAACTAATAACTACACAATGAAATAAATATAATAAAAGGTCTGTTCCTAGTTCAAATAAAATAAATCCTTTCGACAAATTTTTAACTTCTTCCTTATCAAGGACAGAATTAAGACTTCCTCTTGGGGCTGGAGCGGTGGGTTGGTGGTTAATGCGCTTGCCTGGCATGCACGAGTACATGGGTTCAAACCCCAGCACCCACGTACACAAATAAGTGTTGGAGCAACAAAAGCCATGTATAAAACTCAATAAAAATTGATTCTCTCAAAAAAAAAAAAAAAAAAAAGACTTCCTCTTTTTCTGATATCTCAATGCAAAGGTTAGTGTGTGTGTTTTTTTTTCCTCCCCTGGTACTCAGGAGAGAACATATGGGTGCTTTACAACAGGGCTACATCCCTAGCCCTTTTCATTTTTCTTTTGAGATAGGGTTTCATTAGGTTGCCCAGGCAGACCTCAAACTTGCAATCTTCCTGCCTAAGCCTCTCAAGTAGCTGGATTACAAGTGTGCAGCACCACACCTGACCAAATGTTTGTGTTCTTGGCTAGATCTGCCAAGTTTAGAAATCACTAGCTGCTACTATTCAAGATTCACCTTCACCAGAGGCAGTAGCTATCTGGGTTCAGCTTTCTATTTATTTCACCTGGGCCAACAGTGCTGTTAAAACCCAATGTAGAGAGAGAGAATACTCACTGTCTCCAGGTAGCTCGTGAACCAATCTGGAGGCTTGTCTTGAGGCTGGTCTTTGTCACATGGAGGAAGCTGAAATGGCTGCATGAAAACACAATTCAAGATCTTGAAGGTTACTTTTTCTATTAAATTAATTGCTCTGAAATGTATTATTTTGAGTTTCTTTTGTTAAATTATACAGGCACAAGATTTTGAAAGGTCACAGTACGAAGGAGTACAAAAGGAAAACATCCTACTCTGCTCCCCCCTCTCCAGAAGCAACTGAAACAGTTTCTAAAAGTCAGACAGATGGTCACAATAACTCCCACATTTTTTGGCAGGGAGGGCAATGGAGACTAAACCCAGGGGCACTTAACCACTGAGCCACATCCCCAGTCCTTTTTATTTTTTGAGACAGGGTCTTGCAAAGTTGCTTAGGGTCTCACTAAGTTGCTTGGGGTCTTGCTAAATTGCTGAGGCTTGCTTTAAATTTAGGATCCTCCTGACTCAGCCTCCCACACTCCAGGAATTATAGGCATGCACCACTGAGCTCAGCCTCAGCTCTTTTAAAAAAAAAAAATGGTTTGAGATAGGGCCTCACCAAGTCATTAAGCCTGGTCTTGAATTTGCAATCTTGCCTCAGCCTCCTGAGTTGCTGAGATTATAGGTGTGTGCCACCATACCCAGCTAACTCCCACATTTTTGATAAACACTGAAATCTTATAAGAATTAGCTCCATCCCTTCATACCTGGACTGTAGGCTCCTCTGGGGTCTTCATATCTGATCCCAAGACTCTCACCAGTGAAGAATAATGTGCAAGTGGTTTCTTCCCTGTTCTGGCAGCTACTTGTTTTTCTGCTACAACTGGGAGTGGAATTTCATCAACAACATGGTGTCCTTCATGGACTTCCATTTGCAGTTGGTTTCCCTGCTTAACTGCCATCTGAGAGCATATGTTATGAAACAAAACACATTGTGTGATTTTCCTTTCTCAAAGGCAATTTCAAAGCACATGAATAGTGTGGTAAATTATGTTAGAGAATATGGGGATTTTTGTTTGAAATATTAAATAAACAGTTGAGCATCACTAATGTGAAAATATGAAATGCTACAAAATCCAAAATTTTAAGTATGCTGGTATGATGCCACAAGTGGAAGATTCTATATCTGATCTCATGATGAGATGCAATCAAAATGCTGGTATACTAGTAATTCTGTGAAAATTACGATCAGGCTATGTACTAGGTGTATGTGAAAGATAACAATTTCAAGTTTAGGCTTGAACCCCAAGATATTAAGATATCTTGGTATATGCACATATACCAAAAAACAAAAACAAAAAAACAAACAATACCAATACCAAACAAAATTCCAACACTTTATTTTGGATAAGTCATATGCAATCAACCTATACATTACTATCCATTCTGCTGTTTCCTTGCCAAGGATATTAACTGTTTTGTTGTTAAATCAAACAGTAAGTTTTTAGTGTAACAACTTACTTGGTAAGTTTTCATTAACAGGTACTACTTTTGTTTTGTTTTGGTACCCAGGGGCACTTTGCCACTGAGCTATACCATTCCCAGTCCTTTTCATTTTTTATTTTCAGACAGGGTCTCACTAAGTTGTCTAGGCTGGCCTTGAATTTGCAATCCTCCTGCCTTAGCCTCTTGAGTAGCTGAGATTACAGGTATATGCCACTGTGCCTGGCTTTCAACTGGTTTTTATATAATGCTTCATCTTTGAATTTTAATTGCTACTACCAAAAAAGTCAATCCTAGACTAACAAAACTGGAGGAACTTAAAACTATGTCCTATAACGAATCATTTACTTTTTCACTAACAACAATATTTTGGAAGGCAAGCTTAAGTGGTGACATCTTTGTTTAAGGGCCCAGTCAATGGGCTTCTACCCCCGCCATTGTCACCTATAACTCTTTTTTTGCAGGGGGTTGTGTGGGTTCAAGGCACTAGGGACTGAACCCAGGGCTTTGTGCAAGCTAGGGAAGTACTCTACCACTGAGCTACATCCCTAGTACATTCTGCTTTTATTTTGAAACAGGGTCTCATTAAGTTGCCCAGACTTACCTTGAGCATGGGATCCTTTTGCCTCAGCCTCCTGAACAGCTGGGATTATAGGAATGTGCCACCAAGTCCAGGTTGTAACTATTCTTTTATCTGTTTTTCTACCTTAGACTACTTCATGGGTAACTATGTGAAGTGATGGATATATTAATTAGCTTGATTATGCTAACTGTTAAAACAATACACACATGTATCAAAACATAATGTTGGGCAGGCGGTGTAGTTCACTAGTAGATCATGTGCCTATCATGTCCAAGGTCCTAGGTTCAATCCCCAGAGCCATTAAAAAAAAAAGTGATAAAAATCATGAGACTATTACCTGGACAGTATTTTTTTTTTTTTTTTTAAGTCAAGGTCTTCCCTATGTTGTCCAAGCTGGCCCCCAACTCCTGGCCTCACATGGTCCTTCTGCCTTGGCCTCCTGAGTAGTTGGGACTATAGGTGCACAGCACTACACCCAGTTTCACTGCATTTTTAAATGTCAGGACGATGGCATCAAGACCAGTAATGAGATGAGACAGCAAGTAGAACATTTTTGTTAGAAGTTGCCTTTTGCTGAGGGGCATGCCCTTCTCATCACAGTCTCCCTAAAAATAGGTTTCACTTATTTTTTCTTTTCAGGGCTGAGGACCGAACTTGGGGCCCTGAGGGTGCTAGACCAGCGCTCTGCAACGGAGCTAAATCCCCAACCCCTAAGTTTCAATTTTATACTTACTAATGAAATTTAAATTCAAGTTTTCACCAATAAATTTGTTTATTTAAAAACAAGATGAAATAATCATTACCTTAAGTGCTTCTTCATATTCTCCTAAAAGGACAAAAAAATACATAGTACTATTCAATATAGCCAATCCCAAAGATCTAATGTACGACGTAAGGACTACAGTTAATAGAGTATTATACTGAGGATTTTTGCTAAGCTGCTCTTGCTGTGGGATGGCAGAGGAGGGGTAGGAGGATAAGTAACTAAGTGAGAGGATACATATGTTAATTTGTTTCACTCTATTTTCTATGTGTGTTTCATATCATGCTGTATACTTTAAATATACATAAAATTTATTTTTAAAAAAAGTATAGGCAATTCTGACTTTTAAAAAATCTTACCTTATGATCTTTTTTTCCCCCCTTGGCAATACTGGGGAAATGGAGGGACCTCTACCACTGAAGTACATCACCAGTCATTTTTATTTTGAGATAGGATCTCACCAAGTTATCTAGGCTGGTCTGAAAACTTGTGATCTTCCTATCTCTTCAGTAGCTGGGGTTACAGGTATATACCACCATGCCTGGATATTAGCATCTTAAATATAAGAGAACTTTGCAGTAAAGCTATCCTTATGGTCCATTCAAAACCACCATCTTTTTTTTTTATTTGAAAACTTTTTTTTTTTAGTAGTAGATGGATACAATACCTTTGTTTTATTTATTTTTATGTGGTGTTAAGGATCAAACCCAGTGTGTTATACATGCTAGGCAAGTGTTTTACCACTGAGCCATGAGCCCAGTTCCTCAAAGATACCATTTATTTTATTTTTAAAGAGAGGGACATGGGGCTGGAGCGGTGGCTCCGCGGTTACGGCGCTTGCCTGGCAAGCACGAGGACCCGGGTTCAAACCCCAGCACCACGTACACAACTAAGTGTTGGAGCAACTAAGGCCATGTGAAAAACTAAATAAAGTTGTTTCTCTCTTTCTCTGTCTCTCTCACTGTCCCTCTCTCTTTAAAAAAATAAAAATAAAAAAAAATAAAGAGAGGGACAGTGAGAGGGAGAAAGAGAGAATCAATTTTATTTAGCTTTTTTTTTTTTTTTAAGAGAGGAGGACGGTGAGAGAGAGAGAAAAAAAATCAATTTTTAATGAGTTTTTCGCATGGTCTTCGTTGCTCTGACACTTAGCTGTGTTTGTGGGTACTGGGGTTTGAACCCATGTACTCGCACATGCTGGGCAAGCGTCGTAACCACTGAGCCGCCGGTCTAGCCCCCAATTTTATTGAGTTTTTCACATGGCTTTCGTTGCTCCAACACTTTGTTGTGTATGTGGTGCTGGGGTTTGAAACTGCGTCCTCACACATGCTAGGCAAGCGCAGTAACCGCTGAGCCATTGCTCCAGCCCCAAAGATACCATTTTATATACAAAAAGTGACATAAAATAAAGATCCAGGGATGGGGAGGTGGTTCAGTGGTAGAGTGCTTTCCCAGTATTCTTAAGACCCTGGGTTTGACCATCACTGCAAACAAACACCCTATGTAACTAATGACCATGGACGTCTGAGTGCATGTCAATTTATAGTATATTAAATTTCATTCTAAAATGAATGTTACTGGGGCTGGAGTAGTTGCTCCGCACTAGAGTGCTTGCCTGGCCTGCTCAAGGACCCAGGTTTGAACCCTCACACCACACACACAACTGAGTGTCAAAAAAGCTGGAAAAAAAAAAAGATGAAAACTAAATGCATATTATAGCAAGACTGAATGAAGTAGAAATGCCTCAATGAACAGATTAAGGCATTTAAGGAAAAGTGAATATATTCTCTCACTCACCTTGACTATTAATGGATACCTGTAAAGAAAAAAAAGCAACAGTGTCATCAATTGAGTATTTCTGTTACTACGAACAGCTTCATAGGATAAACATAAAAAATCTCAGGTTGGGGGTTCAGCTTTTCCAGTATCACTTGCTAGTCATGAATAATTAAGGAATTTTCTTTTTCTTTTTTTTTTTTCTAAGAGAGAGGGACAGTGAGAGAATCAACTCTTATTTAATTTTTTAAGTGGCCCTTGCTACTCCAACACTTTGCTGTGCACATGATGCTGGGGTTCGAATCTGGGTCCTCGCATATGCCAGGCCAGCATTGCAACTGCTGAGCCACCACTCTAGCCCCAAGGAATTTTATTTCTTAATACTGTGCCTTCTTTATTTCACATCATTAAGAGGCAGCATAGCGGCTGGAGCAGTGGCTCAGCGATTACAGCAGTTGCCTGGCATGGCATGTGTGAGAATGCGGGTTTGAACCCCAGCACTACATAGTCAACAAAGTATTGAGCAATGAAGGCCAAAAGAAAAACTAAATAAAACTGATTCTCTTTCTCTCTCTCACTGTCCCTCTCTCGTTAAAAAACAAAAAACAAAAAACAAAACAAAACAAAAATGAGGCAGCATACTGTATTGGTTCATATCCTGGACTCTGGAGCCACAGGATATGGACTGAACCCACTACTTCCACAGGTTTTTGTGCCTTTCAGAAGGTTACCTAACCTCACTACTTCAATATCCTCATGGGTAAGATAGAGATAATATTCTTTTTTTTCCTTTTTTTCTTTTTTTTACAGGGACAGTGAGAGTGAGAGACACCACTACTAAAAAAATATTTGCTACTAGAGCGAGAGACAGACAATCAAATTTTATTATTTAGTTTTTTATGTGACTGTCATTGCTCCAACACTTTGTTTTGTTGTGTATGTGGTGCTATTTTTTTTTTTTCAGGGCTGAGGACCGAACTCGGGGCCTTGCGCATGCTAGGCAAGCGCTCTGCCATTGAGCTAAATCCCCAGCTCTGCTGTTTTTTTTTTTTGAAGAGAGAAGGATAGTGAGAGAGAGAGAGAATCAATTTTTATTGAGTTTTTCACATGGCTTTCGTTGCTCTGACACTTACTTATGTGTACATGGTGCTGAGGTTTGAACCCAAGTACTCGTGCATGCCAGGCAAGCACTGTAACTGCTGAGCCACCATGCTAGCCCTGGTGCTGAGGTTTGAACCCATGTACTAGCGCATGCCAGGCAAGCGCAATAACCACTAAGTCACTGCTCCAGCCCCTCTTTTATTTCTTTCAAAGAGAGAGAGACAGAAAAAGAAAATCAATTTTATTCAGTCTTTCATTTGTTTTTTGTTGCTTGGATACTTCATTGTATATGTGGTGCTGGGGTGTGAACCTGTGTTCTTGTGCATGTGAGGCAAGCGCTGAAACCACAGAGTCACTGCAGCAGCCTCAACAATAATATTCTTAATACATAGTGTCGTTAGTTTGATAAATGTAACCACTCAATAAAGGTTAGTCTTTTTATTATAAACTAAATGGCAGCTTGTTCTATATTTGAACTTAAGATTGTTACATAATTAGAAAAGTTAATTTCTCAAATATTCATCTTCAATGCTGCTTCCCTATTTTTCAATTCTATCTGAGATGCCACCAGTCTTCTTAGTACATGCAATTATCACTGCAGTGGTGGCTCAGCGGTTGGAGCACTTGCCTGGCATGTGTGAGGACCCGAGTTTGAGTCCCAGCACCACATACATAGCTAGGTGTTGGAGAAACAAAGGCAAAATGAAAAAATAAATAAAATCGATTCTTTCTCTCTCTCAAAAACAAAACAAAAAACCATGCAATTATCAAATGTATTTAAACCACTGCACAAATGAACTATATACATTGTTTTGACTTTTCTTTTTCTTTTTTTTAAATTTATTTTTATTAGTGCATTATAGTTTTACATAATGTTGGGATTAGTTGCCACATATTCCTAAATGCGCACAAAATTCAGCAATACAATTTGTTCAATATCCCCCCACATAAGCATCCCTCTACCTCCCTCCTCCCATCCCCTAATCCATTGCCTTTCTTCTGGGTCCTATATTGTTCCTAAAAAACCTAAAAACAGTAATATAATTCTTATACCTATGAAGAACATTTATATATATAGCTATAGTATATACAGTGACATTTATAACTACTTGGAATGTACCTTGCTTTATCTTAGTTCCAACATCTCCCCTTCTCCTCCCTTCCTACCATCCCTTGTTATTCTTCAAAATATTTGACAATGGTATTAAACATTTACATTTTTGTGTAGGTATGCAGCACAACTTGTTCAAATATCTTATGAAATATATTGCAACTTATCACATAAATATTAATATTTTGCATTTTTGTTCTATGGATCTAAAACATGATGAGTTTGTCTACTTTACTCCTGAGTCTGGGTTTAGATCCAGCCTCCACAAATGAGGGATACCATTCAGCCCTTGACTCTCTGTGTTTGACTAACTTTGCTCAGCACTATTGTGACTTTTCAAGTCTCATATCATGATGGAGATAAGATTCCCATTCTGAATACCTAGCAATAGGGACATAATATAATTTACCTTTTCATTTTCTTCATCCAAGTATTTTATTTGAATAGTGTTCAGGTCAAATGAAACTTTTACCTGCAAATGAAAAATACATGCTACATGACCAAGGTATCAAAAGGGCAGGTTGTAACAGAAACCCAGTAGTCACAAAGGAAAGGGTGAGCATATTTCCCTATATATAAAATTTAAAATTTTATAGTTTTGTTTTTTAATTGTACTGGGAATTGAATCAGGGGTGCTATACCATGGAGCTACATCACCATCTCCACCTTTTTTTTTGTTGTTGTTGTTATTTTGAGACTGAGTCTCACTAATTTGTAAGGCTGGCCTTGAATTTGTATGCTCCTGCCTCAGCCTCCTGAGTCACTGGGCTTACAGGCATGTGCTACCACACCTTGCAAAATTGAACATTTTATGTGGTTAAAACAAAAAAACAAAAAACAAAACAATCCACCACAAAGTCAAAAGACAATCAAGAGATTGGGAAAAATATTTGCTACTAGCAACAGAAAAGGATTAATATTCATAGTGTAGAGAACAGCAGCAAAACTGATAACAATATTAACAATCCAAGCTAGGTGCTCCCCTGTAATCTCAGCTACTATGCAAGATGCAGCAACAGGATCTCAAGTTCAAGGCCAGCCTGGGCATCTCAGGAGGATCCTGTTTTAAAATAATACTAAAGAAAATGGCTAGGGTTGTAGCTCAGTGGTGCAGCACTTCCTTAGCATGCACATGGCCCTGGGTTTAATCCGTAGTACTAACAAACAAAAACAAAAACAAAACAAAAAAACTCCAGATAAAAATGGGTAAAATTATACAGAAAAATCAGAAAGAGGAAATCAGAAATATCTAACAAATAAATAGATGTTCAACTTTATCAGCAGTCAGAACAATTCAAATTAAAGTAATAAACTATTACTGCATCAGAATAGGAAAAAAAAATCCACAGCATTTTTATTTTAAAAGGGTCTCACTAAGTTGTTCAGGCTAGCCTCAAACTTGTGATCCTCTTGCCTCAGCCTCCTTAGTAGCTGGGACTATAGGTGTGCCCCAATGGGTCCAGTTTATACAGGCAGGCTTTTACCATAGGGTTTCACTAAATAAACACAGGCACACAAGAAGTAAAACATTCACCACTACAAACCCAACAAAACCAGAAGAGTACAAAGGGCAACTGAAGACAAGGAAAAGCACTAGCAAAAAAAGGAACAGATGAACCATTGGTTGTCTAAGCACCTGTGGGAGTTTTTTTCTGGCTAACTCTGGGATACTCAACCTCTGACCTAGCAATAAAAGCAATCGACAGGCTGTTGCAAAACAAAAGTTATATCCTTGGTAGTGGACAAACAACAGTAACATATGTGCTCTCAGGAAAGAGAACATTCCTCTGAGGTCTGTTGTGAGTAGGGCCCACATGAACTACTCTCTTAGATTGTTCCTAAATCAATAGGTTTTCCAAATCTTATCTCATTTAGATAAAAGTAATTTAACCTTCCCTTTGTAAACTCTTCAAAAAGAACTTAGTTGTTCATTCCCTTTATCAGGGGCAAATCTATACAAATACTGAATTCCTGTCAAACACAATTTTCCAAAAGGTCCAGAAATGGTAAATATGACAGGTTTAACAGCCATGAAATAACACTGCTAAAAACAGCTGCAGTTGGAAAAAAGTATCTATGCATAAACCACTGAGAAACAAAATAAAGTATACGTACCATAGCTTCGACATCAGCCCAAGTTGTATTTTCTGGATCCGAAACCAGAAAGCTTTGAGTTTCATTTTTAAAAGTCACATTTAGAGTAACCTGTGGTTCCATGCTGTGGGGCTAGAGAGTGTGGGTGAAAAGTGGGGTGCAGGGGAGGGAGGGAGAGAGAGGGACAGAGAAAAAGCAAAACATACACACATTAGAAAGGTTCTACAGACTGCATAAACATTTGACAAATACTTGTGAGGATCTAATATAGACTAGGCCTGGGAGACACAGTAGTGAAGAAGAGAAACAACATTTCCTACTCTTGGGGAATTTACAGTCTGATAGATTCATTCTTTCTTTCTGGTACTGGGGATTGAACCTAGGGGAACTTCACAATGAGCTACATCCCCAGATCTTTTTATTTTGAGACAAGGTTTCACCAAGTTGCTTACAGCTTAAGTTGCTGAGACTGGCCTGGAACTTGAGATCTTTCTGCTTCAGCCTCCCCATTGGCTTGGATTGCAGGTGTGTACAACTGTGCCTCGCTCTTGAATGAGCTTTAAACCAAATCTCATTGTTAAATAGGAATTGTTCCAACTGGATTTAGTGGCCCATACCTGTAATCCCAGCAACTAGGGAGGCTGAGGCAGGACCCTATCTCAAAGCAAAAAAAAAACAATTGTTCCTTCTAAGGGATAAGGATGTTAGTGGTCAAATTATCCTATGCCATAAAGACTTTTACTTAAATAAAACACAAAAATGGGGCTAGAGTGGTAGCTCAACGGTTATGGTGTCTGCCTGGCATGCACAAAGATGTGAGTTCAAACCCTAACACAACATACATAACAAAGTGTTGGAGCAAAGAAAGTAATAAGAAAAACTGAATAAAATTGATTCTCTTTCTCTCTCCCCCATCCCTCTCTCTTTTTATATAAAACTAAAGCACAAAAATTTAGTTATTAGGAACTTCTATATAAAAAAAAACAGAAGTCAAGCCAGATGTGATGGCATAAGCCTGTTGTCCCAGCTACTCGGGAGGCTAAGGCATGATTTTGCTTGAGGCCAGCCTGGTCAACACAGAAAGACCCCATCTCAACAACAACAACGAAGTCTGCTTGGTATTTAAATTTTGACTGTAACTACAGGAATCATCTGGCATTTGTAAACTTCCTAAGGATACTGCATTTTATAGTGCTTGGTTAAATATTTTTAGCAAGAGCAGGAGATAGATATTATGATAGATAAGACAGACAAGCTCTACAAGGAAACTTAAATTTTTCAAAGCCTTGAAAGTGACATTCCTCAATTTTTCTTGGAGAAGCAGCCTTTTCCTAACTTGAGCAACTCAAAGTTTTCTATTAGAACAATTTAAACAGTGTAGAAGCCAAAACACTAGCCAAGAAGCTACAGAGGGGTTCAACACTCTTCATCCAAGTTCCTATGCTTTTTGTAGTCTACTGATTTTTTAATGGGGAATTTCAAACATCCATAAAAGTGGAGAACAATGTATTCCTGGTCACAACAATCAACTCAAGGCTACCCTAATTTCATCTATGCCCCCACTACCACTCTCACCAATACCTGGGTAATCCTAGTTAGCTAATGTTTTAAACAAACTATAATAATAAATTATTTTAAAAATATTATGGGAAGATTTAAGCCTATACAAAAGTAGAAAAAGTAGTAAGAATGCCCATGGACCCATTAGTTAGGTTCCACAATTTCCAAATCAACTACAGTTTTGTTATGGCAATACCCATTCCCTACCGGATTATTATTACTATTATTATTATTATTATTTGTGGTGCTGAGGATGAACTCAGGGCTTGGAGCATACTAGGCAAGCTCTGTACCTCTCCCCAGTTCCTCTATTAGGTTATTTTGATAAGGCATTCATCTTTCCATCCATAAAAAATCAATAGACAAGAATTTTTAAAAAACAACCATGAGGGGCTGGAGCGGTGGCTCAGTGGTTACAGTGCTTGCCTGGCATGCGTGAGTACATGAGTTCAAACCCCAGCACCCACGTACACAACTAAGTGTCAGAGCAAAGAAAGCCATGTGGAAAAACTAAATAAAAAATCGATTCTCTGTCTCTCTCTTTAAAAAAACAAAACAAAACAAAACAAAAACAAACAAACAATCATGAATGGGCATGGTAGCATCTGCCTACAATCCCAGCAACTTGGAGGCTGAGGAGGAATACTACAAGATCAAGGCCAGCCTCAGCAATTTAGCAAGACCCTGTCTCAAAATAAAAAGGGCTGGGGAGGGGCTGGAGGGGTAGTTTAGTGGTATCAGGCTTGCCTGGCATGCATGAGGACCTGGGTTCTGACCCCAGCACCACGTATACAACTAAGTATATGAGCAACAAAACCCAGATGAAAAACTAAATAAAGTTGATTCTCTCTTTCTCTCTCCCCCCTCTTTAAAAAAAGAGAAAGAAAGAAAAAGAACTGGGGATGTGCTTTAGTGGTAAAGCACCCCTGGGTTCAATTTCACTCCCTGGTACAAAAAACAAACAAAACAAAAGACACAGACACACAGACACACACACACACACACACACACACACACACCCTACTATTATGCCTAAGAAGTTAAAAATTCCTTAATCTAGTATCTACTACTCTGGTCAAAACTTGTTTTTGGTACTAAGGATTGAACTCAGGGGCAGTTTACCACTGAGCTACATCCCAAACCTTTTATTTTTAATTTTGAGACAGGGTCTTGCCAAGTTGCATAGGGTATTATTAAACTGCTGAGGCCGGCCTCAAACTTGCAGTTTCTGCTTCAGCCTCCTGAATAGCTGGGATTACAGGCCTATTGCCCCAGGCCCAATTCAACCCATTTTTAATCTGCAGCTACACAGAGCCAGATGCTCTCCGCATAGGAGATAAGAGATGAACAAGATTAAGTCCCAAAAGTTCCCACGAAGGGATGAGAAGACTTGGGTTCTAGATGCATCTCTGGCACAATATGAGTCATTTTATTGAGAGCAATCCGTTCATTTCTGAGCTAACGGTTTAATCTGTATAATAGGACCAATATCTCTGCTTTGCCTATCTCACAATGTTGTGGTAGGATCAAATAAAAATGGGGGTGGTACTCTGGAGTGATAACTTAGTAGTATCAGGAGTGCTAGCATGTACAAATCCATGGGTTCAATCCTCAGTACATACAAAATATGTGCAAATTCTTTGAAAACATTATTAGGGCTAGAGCAGTGGCTCCGCAGTTATGGCGCTTGCCCAGCATGTGTGAGTACACGGGTTCAAACCCCAGCACCCACGTACACAACTAAGTGTCAGAGCAAAGAAAGCCATGTGAAAAACTCAAAAAAATGTATTAAAATACAAAATTATTAGTATAATAAACCAATCTTTAGGATATTAAAAAGCAGTTTTCCCACAGTACAAGCAATGCTCTGCAAAATAATAAAATTGAGGTTGTCATTTTGAGAAGCTTGAACTCTCTGAAGATCAGGGATGTTTTTTAAACCCAATTTTTCCCATTCTGTTTTCACCTAAAATTAAGTTACTGCCAAAATAATATCTAGTCTCTAGTCCCAATCCTGCTGACATCTAGTATTTATTCATATTACATGAAATCCTTGTCAAATCTCCAGAACTTCGTGCAACAAATGAGGGGAATGTAGTGACTGATTCAGTTTGCAAAGTCATATTCTAAAATACACTCTCACTTTCTAACTTCCAGAAACATTCTTCCTGTTAGGCATGGTGGCTCATGTACGTAATCCCAGCAGCTCAGGCTGCTGAGGCAGAAGCAATTCAAGTTTGAGGCCAGCCTCAGCAACTTAGGCTCTAAACAACTTGTCAAGACCCCATTTCAAAAATAAAAAGGTCTGGGGATGTAGCTCAGTGATAAAGTACCCCTGGGTTCAATTTCCAGTACCCCACCCCACCCCAAAAGAAAAGAAACATAACTTTTGAGGATCTCGATCCAAACTAATCTATCCTTCCCCTTTTCTTAAAATACCCAATTAGAAAATTAGTTTGATACTTTGGAGTTCACCCAGCTGGTTTTCCAATAGGAGATAACAGGAAGTCAGAAAGTCTAGTTCAACTGGACTATATCCAAGTCTTCATAAAGAATTGCCTATTCCCAGATGTGGTGGCACATGCCTGTAATCCCAGCTACTCTGGAGGATGAAGCAGGAGGATCCAAGTTCCAGGCCAGCATGGACAATTTAGTAAGTACCTGTCTCAAAAATAAAATTTATAAAGGGCTGGGAATGTAGCTTAGTGAGAGTGCTTGACTAGGTTGAGCTAGGCCCTGGATTCAACCTCAGTACCATAGAAAACAAAAACAACAAAAATCCATGCCCATCCCTTTTTGGCTTACATGTGAGAATTGTTTGAGCCAGAGCACTAATCTTCAACTTGTGCAAATACTAAAGCTATGGTTAGTCCCATCTGTTCTTGTAGGCTTAAAAGCCAGTAGAAACAGGGCTGGGGCCTAAGATTTTAGCTTTCATAATTGACATTATTATAAGTTCATGCTACTGACTCACCTTCACGTGGCACAAATCAACTTTTCCTTTATGTCCATTTTTTTTTCCAGCCTCAACGAATACCATTAATGAAGCCGACCTGGGAACCTGAACTTTGATTACTGTCGCCACCAGAAGCTTGTACAAGACATTCAGGCTTTAAAAATGTGTGACCTGAAGACTAGGTATTTGACAAAAAGGAAAAAATAGTGCCTTTCCAATACCAAAAGGGTCTCAAAAACGGGACGATGGAATGAGGAAGATATATGGGTAGTGTCATTTCGCTCTTGCAGACTTAATCCCAGTCTTCCAATTATTGTCTCCTAGCACTCCATGTCCCCAAGACAGTGTCACCACCCCCTTAAGACTCTCATTTTCTTTTCTGGGGCGCTTTTGAATTGAGGAATTTCGGCCTGCCCTCAGAAGAAATCCGGAGTTCTAAGCCAAGGACTCGCCATCTCTCCAGCGGTATCCACCCTCACGATCCCTCAGAACCCGAATGACTCATCTGGTCACTGAAAAGATCGGCTGCCCCCAGATGCGGAAAAAGTCGCTCCTCTTTTCAGGATTCTCCCCTCAACTTCCCGAGCCCTCTCGGTGAGACGTGACCCCACCAAGGTAACCACAGCTGCTTCCTTACCAGCTCACCGCCCCCGGGGGGCGCCTGTCGGAGGCCAGTGCAAGTACCGTCCGCTGCCTGGCCTGCTGTTATCCTTGCAGGGTGAATCTAACATGGCGGAGGAAGACAGGGCCTAGTCCTCTGTTTCTCTGAGTTTCCAACAAAGTGATTGGCTCTTACGACTTGTCCCTCAAAGTTATTACCCCGCTGATTGGTCAACGCTGCCTTGGTGGGGGCGGGGCAAGACAATCTCGAACTGCACAACAATAACAAACACTGAGCCTGAGGGGCGGAACTATAGGTGCGCGGACGTGGGCCAGGGCGAATATCCCCTTCCTAGGCTGAGAGGGAGTTCCCTGCTTTCCGTCATTTCACGGACCTTAGAGGACTACTTGCCCGAGACTCGCGAGGCTGGATGGGAATTGTAGTCTTTCTAAGATTTAGCCTAGTCTCCGCTCGCAAGATGCGAAAAACACAACACTCCAATGCATAGCTGTTGACGTACATAACCGCGAAGAAATCTCCAGTCTACCGAGTGGGTTGCCTTAAGAATCGTGTCCGCTTCCGTTGTTGGAAGCTCCTCTTCATAGGACTACAGTTTCCAAGAAACACAGCGGCGAAGACCTTTCCTTCCGTAATGCACGCTGGAAATCGCAGTAGTCGTCACCCCCCTCCCCAACGATCCTCTTATTTACCTAAACTGAAGACTTCCATTGCAGCGGAAGAGGGGGGCAATGGAGCCTCTTCTTGCGACTGCTTGGGGTATTATGCTGCGCTCATTTTCGGGACTTAGATGACGATTCCAACACTTGTACCGTAATTACTGTGACGCAATATCCTACAAGAGGAAGCTTAGAGGCAAGAGGGCGGCGCGTAATAGAAGACTCAATTCTTCCTCTTCCGTCTCTCTCATTACGTCAAGCATGGAAAGAATGATTGACCAATCCCGAGCCCCGAGTAGACGCTCGGCCCTTTTCCTGCCCCGCCCTTCCGCTAACGTGTCTCGTTCTTGTACTCTGAGAGGTTGTCGCTCCGCAGCAGAGGCTGGTTTCCTTGGCGACAGAAAGCGCGGGAATTGCAGATAAATTGAAACTGCGACTGCGCGGCGTGAGCTCGAGACTTTCTGGATCGACGATCTTTCTCCGATAACTGGGCCTCTGGGTCCGAGAATCCCGGATGCCTTGCGCCGGGTAAAGATGGAAGATCCCCGGGGACCGGAGAGGGCCCCAAAGCGTGTTCACGGGGACAGGTGAGAGAATGAAGTGAGAATAGCGGTCTCCTAAAGGAGAGCCAAGTTGGGTGTTTATCCGCCTGCGGAATGCGGCGGGTGGCATCCGAGGGCCTAAGACCGTGTGAATCTACGCGAAATCCTGGGAGGGGAACAGTTTGTGGACTGAGCGGGGCAGCTCTCAGGATAAAGAAGGCTGCACAATGTGTTGGAGGGGGAATCCTGGTGGTAGGAGCTGGATGTGCCTTGAGGGGGATACCATCAGTATAAGAATATGGGCTGGTAAATATGAAGAGGGGCCTTGAAGAGGAGCTGACCGGTTTTTGCTGAAGCGAGCCCGTAAGATTTGGATCCAGCCAGGCGCTGTGGCGCACGCCTGTAATCCCAGTGGCTCAGGAGGCTGAGGCAGGAGGATAGCAAGTTCCAAGCCAGCCTCAGCAGTTTAGCGAGGCTTTAAGCAATTTAGTGGACCGTGTCTCAAAATAAAAAGGAATGGGGATGTAACTCAGCGGGTACATGTACCTAGATACAAACCCCGGTATCAAGGAAAACAAAACAAAACAAAACAAAATTGGTTCCAGCGGGACGCAATGGCACAGACTGTAATCCCAGCAACTCTGGAGGTTGAGGCAGGAGGATCACAAATTCCAGGTAGCTTCAGCAGTTTAGCAAGACGCTCAACAACTTACTGAACCCTGTTTCAAAATAAAAAAATTAAAAAGGACTGGGGATGTAGCTAAGTGATAAAGCTACTCTAGGTTCAACCCCAAGTATCAAAAAAACAAACAAAAACCCAACAAAAATAGCAACAACAACAAAACCTGGGTTCATATGCGTTTTTGAGATGGGCTAGAAGGAACTATATTGAGGGTTCGGTAGTAACAAACGCTACTAGCTGGGACATTTGTGAAGGATTCTGAGTTGAGTGCAGGTCTTTGGTAAACGCTGGGGAAGAGGTAGTGGAGGGAAACATTGACTTGTGTTGCTTTTATTATTGGTGTTGGTTTTGGGTGTTTGTTGTTGTTGTTTAAGAGATGGGGTCTCATCCTGTTGCCCAGGCTGATCCTTGAGCTCCTGGTTCAAGAGATCTTCCAGCCTCAGCTTGCAGGGTAGCTGGGGATACAGCCACAAGCTATGGACCGTTTGTTTTTGGTTTCAAGCAAGAAAAAACGGCCAGGGTAAGGAGAAAGCTGATACCACCACCCCACACGCAGTCAGTCGCTCTGCTTTCCCTAGAAAAGGGAAAAGACCAAAGGAAGGGTTTGGAGGATATGTGTGAAAGAATCTAGAATTCAGATAGTCTAATTACAAAAAGTGACTGTTGGAATTTTTTTAAATGAAGACTTTGTCATTAGGTTTATGGTTGAAATAATTATAAGGCACTCCAATCTTATGATTTTTATTTAGAAATGATACTTAAGATGCTGTTCTTATAAATTTTCTGAAGATTTATTTTTGTGTGTTAAAGTTTAATGGAACAGAAAGAAATGGATTTATCTGCGATTCATGTTGAAGACGTACAAAGTGTCCTTAATGCTATGCAGAAAATCTTAGAGTGTCCTATCTGGTAAGTCAACAGAAGAGTTTATTTATTTGGGCTTCCTTATATGAATATCTCCTAAGCAAATAAGTAGAATTGATCTTACATAGTAGGGAGGGAAAAATATAATGAATCTATTAAGATCAGGGTGCTTAAGTATCTTCTTTTAACTGAAGAACTTTAAAAATATAGAAAAATATTCCTTTTTCTCCACTCCACTCCTCCATCCCTCACCTCAACATACACAGCCCCTTTTTTCCTCCCAGTTCACAGACTGTCTGAATTAGTTCTGCATAGCAGCAGGAATCTGGTTTGGATTAAGTGGTATGTAGGCTTTTCTTCTAGCTCTAAAACCAGTTTGATCACTTGGAATAGACATAGTTAATAACAAAAAAATAAACTCAAAAATGCTTGGTTCATGTGAGATAAATGGTCTTTGGAAGAACCTTTGACTAAAACTAACCAAGTACATTAAATAAGAAAACTTCAAGTAGCAGAAGTGTCATGGTACATAATACTTAGTGTTAGAGTACCACTGGGTTCAATCCCTAGTACCACAAGCATAACAAAATGAAACACTAAAAATAAAAATAAATAAAAAGCTCCCTAAAACTGAAAGTCTCTGAAACTTTTAGCAAGTTAGCAAGTCTGACTCTTAGTGTGAGCCCTTTTTTTTTTTTTAAAGAGAGAAGGGGGGTGGAGACAGACAGGGAAAAACAATTTTTGTTGAGTTTTTCACATGGCTTTCGTTGCTCTGACCCTTAGTTTCATATGTGCGTGCTGGGGTTTGAACCCGTGCACTTACGAATGCCGGGCAAGCGCTGTAACCGCCAAGCACCGCTCCAGCTCCTGAGCCTTTGTTTTTCTTCATATGAAAATGAATAGAGTGTTGGATTATTCAATTTATTTTTTCTTAATTAAGGTAAAATTTACATGCAGATGTAAAATTTACGGAGATGTTAGGTATGCAAGGCAATAAGTTTCTACAGATTATATATATAGGACTGGATACGTGGCTCAGTGGTAGAGCTCTTCTTGCCTAGCATGCTCAAGGGTCTGGGTTCAATCCCCAGTACTAGGGAAGTACATCTCTGAAAACTAATCTTTAATCAAGATCCAGAAAGTTGCTTTGTGTATATTCTGGAGTTCTTGTAGACCATCTAGGACCCTTGTAAATTAGAGTTTTGTATAATTTTGTATTTTTAAATTTTTATGCGTTTGATCTCAGAGATGGCTCAGTGGTTGGAAAGCTTGCCCGGCATGTGTGAGGACCTGGGTTCAAACCCCAGCACCACATATACAACTAAGTGGCTAAGAAACAAAGGCCAAATGAAAATAAATAAATAAGATTGATTCTGTCTTTCTCTGTCACTCTCTGGCTCTATCCTGGAAAAAAAAATCCCAACATAGAGTAACCCAGTGACAATCACAGGCTGTAGCTGCTTTAAAAATCCTCGAAAAGAGGGTTAGAGTGGTTGCTCAGTGGTTATGGTGCTTTCTTGGAATGCGTGAGGATTCGAGTTTGAACCCCAGCCCCATGTACACAGCAAAGTGTCAGAGAAATGAAAGCCACATGAAAGACTAAATAAGATTCTCTGTTTCTCTTTAAAAAAAAAAAAATCTTGATTTATTTCTCGGTAATGCTATTTAAAATTACAACCCCCCAACATGCCCCTTATCCTCCTGTCCTGTGTTATTTTTCTTTGTAACTAGCTGACATTCTGTATAATTTATCTATCATTTTTTTCTCCCCACAGAATATAAATTCCCTGAGGACAGAATTTTTGTTTCTTTTGTTTAATTCTGTCTTCAGTAGTTAGAATAGTAAGCACTTAGGATACAGAAGCCACTCAACAAATGAAAGTAAATGATAAACTAAATTGATTCTTTGATAGTTTATTTTTTTTCTTAGTATTGAGGATTGCTCACAGAGCCTCTTTAAATGTTCTACACTGAGCTACACCCTAACCTCAGCCCTATATTTTTTTAATATGGTGATGGTTAATAGTGGATAGAAATTGGGGCTGGAGCGGTGGCTCAGCAGTTACGGTGCTTGCCTTGCAAGCACAAGTATGCGGGTTCAAACCCCAGCACCATGTACACAATGAAGTGTCCGAGCAACAAAAGTCCACAAAATAAATAAAATTGATTCTTTCTCTCACTCTCTCTCCCTCTCTCTCTCCCTCTTTCCTTCTTTCTTTCTTTTTTTTTTAAATAGTGGATAGAAATAAAAAAAATAAATTGAGCCAGGTGTGATGGCTGGTGCCTGTAATCTCAGCAACTCAGGAAACTGAGGATAGAGGATCACAAGTTTGAGGCCAGCCTTAGCAATTTAGTGAGACCATCAGCAACCTAGTGAAACCCTGTCTCAAAAATGCACCTATTGCCCCCTTACCCTTGGTGAAGGAGGGAAAATTCAAGTAAATTTGCTTTTGTGCTTCATCAAAGTTATTTTTCATATATAGAGTCAAGTTAATAAGGTTAAAGAAAATGCAAGTTGTGTTTTCAGATAAATCACACAATTTGTAAGTAATCATCTTCTGCTTCTCAACATTTCAGCTAAACAAAGACAATAGATAAACAAAATTTATAGCCTAATTTATGAAGCATCAGAACCAGGAAAACAGGAAATAACATTGTAGGGAAAAAACTGCTTTTGAAAAATCACAAAACTTATACACGATGATTATGGTGATCAAAAAGTCTTCAATAATGTGGCATTTGGGTCCATTTATTCTACATTCTCATGGGACTTACTCATAAAAACAATGTTTTCTCATTCTGCCATATTAAACCATCAATTTAAAAACTCACACATAAAAATTAAAGGTACAGGGGCTGGGGACTGGAGGACTGGGGACTAGTCAGTGGTTGTGGCGCTTGCCTGGCATGTACAAGTACATGGATTTGAACACCAGCACCTGTACACAGCAAAGTGTTGGAGTAACAAACGTCACATGAAAAACTAAATAAAATTGATTCTCTCTTCCTCTTTCACTGACCCTATCTCTTAAAAAAAAAAAAAGATGCAGGTGCTGGAGCAGTGGCTCAGCAGTTAAAGCACTTGCCTGGCATGTGCAAGGACCCAGGTTTGAACCTCAGCACCACATACACAAATAAATTTTGGAGAAAGGAAGGGCAGATGAAAAAATAGATAAAATTGATTTTCTCTTTCTTTTTTTTTTTTTTTTAAAGAGAGAGGGAGGGCTGGAGCAGTGATGCAGCAGTTACTGTGCTTGCCTGGCATGCGTGAGGATATGAGTTCAAACCCCAGCACCACATACACAACAAATTGTCGGAGCAGTGAAACCCACATGAAAAACTAAATAAAATTGATTCTCTTTCTCTCTCACTCTCTCACTGTCCCTCTCTCTTAAAAAAAAAAAAAAAGACGAAAGGGACAGTGAGTGAATTTTATTTAGTTTTTTGTTGTTGTTGTTTTAGAGAGAAGAAATTTCTTATTTAGTTTTTCATGTGATTTTCATTCCTGGGACACTTGGTTGTGTACGTGGTGCTGGGGTTTGAACTCGTGAACTCACGCATGTCAGGCAAGCGCTGTAACCACTGAGCCACTGCTCCAGCCCCTTTATTTAGTTTTTCATGGCAGCTTTTGTTGCTCCGACACATCGTTGTGTACATGGTGCTAGGTTCAAACCCGAATCCTCATGCATGTCAGGCAAGTGCCGCAACCACAGAGTCATGCTCCAGCCCCCATTTTCCTTTCTCTTAAAAAGAAAAAAGGCAAGAATGGAGGATGCTGCTAAGTTTTTATTTTTAGTCAACTATTGTATATTCTCCAGCTTATAGTTTTCTTTTTCTTACTGCAGACTAAAGATGAAATTTAATAGATTTTAAACTAAAATTGTTCACTATAGTCATTGTTAAACCTTGAACTCATTTGTGTGGAAAGTTCTAGGATAAGGACTGTACCTACTTCACTTCTTTATTATTTCTTATGATGCTGGGAATTGAACCCAGGGCCTCATGCAAGCTAGGCAAATCCTCTGTTACTAAGGTACATCCCTAGCCCTTTTTCTTTTGAGGCAGTTTCTTATGAAGTTGCC
>PVKS010008778.1:48081-66954 GCA_004027875.1 Aplodontia rufa
TATATATGTGTATATATATATATATACACATATATATATATGTGTGTGTGTATATATATATATATATATATTTTTTTTTTTTTTTTTTAAGAGAGGGACAGTGAGAGAGAAAGAATAAATTTTTATTTAGTTTTTCATGTGGCTTTCTTTGCTCCAGGACTCTGTTGTGTATGTGGTGCTGGGGTTTGAACTCACGTACCTGCACAAAGCACTGTAACCACTGAGCCACTGCTCTAGCCCCAATTACCATATTTTTTGACAATGCTCTGAATAGTGCAGTTTGCAGTTGTCTCCCCGCCCTACCACTCCCCTGAAGGGGTCTTGTTTTGCCAACGCTGGTCTAGAACTCCTAGCCTCAAATAATCCTCTCATATTAGCCCTTTGGCTAGCCTGTGTCACTATACCTAGACCCAGTTCAGTTCGTAGGTTTTTTTTTTTTGTGATAATTGGTTGCTCGTTCTTTCTTTCCTTTCCTTTTTTTTTTTTTTTTAATTAGAGAATCGATTTTCTTTATTTTTCATCTGGCCTTTGTTTCTCCAACACTTAGTTGTATATGTGGTGCTGGGATTCGAACCTGGGTCCTCACGCATGCCAGGCAAGTGCTCCCACTGCTGAGCCAGTACTCCAGCCCCTTGCTCTTTCTTTTTACCTGTAAGTATATAAAATGTTTGACTTTCAGAAGAGTTTGCTAAAATGTGAACCAGGAACATGCCAAGTTCAAGGCCAGCCTTGGCAGCTTAGCAAGACCCCATCTCAAAATAAAGAATAAAAAGGGATGGGGATGTAACTCAGTGTTAAGATGCTTCTGGGTTCAATCCCTAGCACTGCAAGAAAACAAAAACAAACAAAAACCAAACGTATACCCTGGTGGTTTGTCGTTTTTTAAATCTAAACCTTCTGCTTTTTATAGTAACTTCAAAATGCAGTTATGCAATAGACTAAAAATATTCCCTGGTTTGAAAAGAGTTTGAAATATTTGAATCACCTTTATTTTTTTAAAGAGAGAGAGTGACAGAGGAGAGAATCGAGAATCTATTTTATCTATTTATTCATCTGGCCTTCGTTTTTCCGACACTTAGCTGTGTATGTGGTGCTGGGGTTTGAGCCCAGGTCCTTGTGCATGCCAGACATATGCTCCAAGCACTGAGCCTCAACTCCAGTCCCTTGAATCACCTTTATAGTAAGCATTTACTCTCATCAGGACTGAGAAGGGGAAATTTTTAATTTTTTTCCTTTTTACTCCTGTTTTGTCTTTAACTCTTCCTTCAACAGCCATTACCTTTTTACATATTGGAGTTTTCATCTGTTCAGAGTTTGTGTTTATAGTATGTTTGTATAGCTTGGAGTATAAATTACCATACTGAAATATAATTATTTCAGAACTGAGTCAGTGGTGAGAATGTAAGCCATCTGGTATCATAGCTAAGTCCAATTTCTCTTTTACTGAGAATTTCTTTCATTTCTTGCTTATCTCAGATACAGTAATTTAGGAACAAATTGGAGTTCTTTTCATTGGAATTTGTTTTCTTTTTTAGATCATATTTGGTTTCAATAATACTGACTTTAGTATAAGCCATCTCATATTGTAAAGCATTTGCCCTATAACACTTAATTTTATTTTCATTATTAATAATCCCAGAAGACTGGAAGGGTGAATGACAGAAGGAAACTGCGATTCATGTAGAGTACCTGATCTGAGGGTGTACTGCTAATAAAGAGAGCTTAGCTTAGTGGTAGAACACTTGTCTAGCATGTGCAAGACCCTGGGTTCAATCCTCAGTACAGTAAAGAAAAAAAAAGAGATGAAAAGAGATCTGGTAGTGGAAACTTAGCCTTCTGATTTTGTGTAGTACTTTTCTTTTCATTGCTCTGTGCTGCGTCAGAAACCCCATGATTACTAGAATTATATTACCAAACCCTTTACAACAAGGCTATTGTCCCATCATCCCCACCCCCGCCACCACTTTTCTGGAGATCCTTTTCTAAAAAGTTAGACGTTTAATGAAAAGAACCACATTCCTCTCAAATGACCAAATTACCTCTTCTTTAATGTCCTGTTTAGATTTGACCACCAAAAATCAGCTTCTAAAGCTGTCATTCAGCATAAATCTAAATACTTAAAATAGCTAACAGATTCCTACCCACTTAGGCTCCTGGCCACCTCTCTGTTTTTCCTACTGTGTTCCCCCTTATTTCATTCTAGCACCCTGGCCTGCCTGCTGTTCTGCACAGACACCAGGCATGGTGCTGCGCAGAGTTTATCTTTGTTCTCTCTGCTGGGATATTGTGCCCACAGTTGTTGGCATAGCTTGTTTTTATTATGTTATTCAGCTATTTTCCATTGTTATTTTCTTAGTGAGGACTCTTATGACCGCCCTACATATATCCCCCATTACACATCCCACTCTGCGTTCCCTTTGTCCTGCTTTATTTTTCTCTTTAACTCTTTTCCCCATCTGTTCTTATTTTTCCACTGCCTACTGCAACTAGAATATAAGCTTTATGAGAACAGGCTTTAATTTTTTTTACTTATATATTTTACTGTTATATTTCCATCTCCCAAATCAGTGCTTGCCTGGTAAGGTGCTCAATAAATTTTCTTTTTTCTTTTAAAAGAGTGAGTGGCCTTTGTTTCTCTGACACTTAGTTATGTTTGTGGTGCTGGGGTTTTTGCATATGCCAGGCAAGCGCTCCAATTGCTGAGCCACCACTCCAGCCCTCAATAAATGTTTTTTTATATTAATAAATGAGTTAATATCTGAAAGGCCAGGAAAGTTTGTGGATAGACAAATAGAGAGGGGAATTTCCTTTAGTGAGTATTAGTTATATTGATTTTGTTTGTTTGTTTTTGTCTTTTAAAGAGAGAGCTACAGAATCACTTTTATTTATTTTTTCATCTGGCTTTCGCTTTTCCAACACTTAGTTGTGTCTGTGGTGCTGGGATTTGAACCTGGGTCCTTGCTCATGCCAGGCAAAAGCTTTTACTGCTGAGTTACTTCAGCCACTACATTGATCTTTGTGTGTGTGTGTGGTGCTGGGGATTTAACCCAGAGATGCTCTGCCACTGAACTATACCCCCCCAGTCCTTTTTAAATTTTTATTTTGAGAAAGGGTCTCACTAAGTTTCCCAGGATGGCCTTGAACTTGCAATCTTCCAGCCTTTGGCTCCCCAGTCACTGGGATTATAGGCATGCACTGCCATGCCTAGCTATGTTACATTGTTTATACAAAGTAATGGGAAACCAAACATGACCCTCCTGAAGTGATGCAGTAAAAGTACACAGTGCATTTGTAAAGTGTTCTTGCCAAAAAATTGAATCTTTGATTGAAATTATAGGTGTACTTTACAGAAAATAAAGAGGCTAAAGGAACATGTTAGATCACATCATAGGGTTATAATCAGCAAAATTCAGAATAGGTCAAATTGTCTACTTACTTATTTTTACTTTGTTTTTTTTTTTATTGTTGTTGTTTTTGTTTTTAGGGTGCTGACAATCGAAGCTAGGGATCACACATGCTAGGCAAGTGTTCTACTACTGAGTTACACTCCAGCCCTTTTTTTTTTTTTTAATAGATGACAAGGAGGAAAAGCAGGAGGGAAAAATCTGTAGATTAAAAGAGACTTATGGGTAGACAAACTCCTGTGTTAGATCCATAGAACAAAAATGCAAAATGTTAACATTTATGAGATACAGTTGCAAGATACTAAACAAGATATTTAACCAAGCTGTGCTGCATACCTGTATAAAAACATAAATGTTTAATCTTATCGTCAAATATTTTGAAGAATAACAAGGGAAGATAGGAAGAGAGGAGAAAGGGAAATGTTGGAACTGAGATAAAGCAAGGTACAGGGGCTGGAGCGGTGACTCAGCAGTTACAGCGTTTGCCCTGCCTGTGCAAGTACACAGATTCAAACCCCAGCACCCACATACACAACTAATTGTCAAAGCAATGAAAGCCATGTAAAAAACTCAGTAAAAACTGATTCTCTCTGTCGCTCTTTCTCTCACTGTCCTTCTCGCTTTAAAAAAAAAAAAACACAAGGTATATTTCAAGCAGCTGTGAATGTCACTGTATATACTATAGCCATATATATATAAAGTGTTCTTCATAGGTATAAAAATATGTCACTGTATTTGGTTTTTTTAGGAACAATATAGGACCCAGAAGAAAGGCAAGGGATCAGGGGACGGGAGGAGGGACGTAGAGGGGTGTAGTGGGGGGGATATGGAACAAATTGTATTGCTGATTTGTGTGCATCTAGGAATATGGGACAACTAATCCCATCATTATGTAAAACTATAATGCACTAATAAAAATATAAATTAAAAAAAAAAAAAGAGGGAGACTTAACTACCAGGCACAGTGGTGGAGGCCTACAATCCCAGCAATTTGGGATACTAAAGCAGGAGGATTACAAATTCAAGGTCAACCTGGACAACTTAGCAAGAAGTTGTCTCAAAATTAAAAAAATGAAAATGGACTAGGTGTATAGCTCAGTGGTAGAGTTCAGTACCCAGTAACACCAAAAGAGAGAGACTTAAGATATATCAACCGGGGCTGGAGCAGTGGCTCAGCGGTTATGGTGCTTGCTTGGTATGTGTGAGGACGTGGATTTGAACCCCAGCACCACATACACAACTAAGCAATGAATGCCACATGAAAAACTAAATAAAATTAATTCTTTCTCTCACTGTTCCTCTCTCAAAAAAATAAAATAAAAAAGGGTCTGGAGCAGTGACTCAGTGGTTATGTTGCTTGCCTGGCATGTGCGAGGATGCTAGTTCGAACCCTAGCACCACATACACAACGAAGTGTTGGAGCAATAAAAGCCAGATGAAAAACTAAATGAAAAAATTGATTCTCTTTCACTGTCCCTCTCTCTCTTAAAACAAAACAAAAAAGACATAAACCAAATGCAATGTATGAATCTTGTTTGGGTTCTGATTTAAACATCTCACTATTAAAAATAAGTTTTATAAGACAATGAGACAACTTGGAACATTAATTGTGTATATATATATATATATATATATATATATTTTTTTTTTTTAAAGAAAGAGGGACAGTGAGAGAGACTGAGAAAGGGAGAAACAACTTTATTTAGTTTTTCACATGGCCTTCGTTGCTCCAAGACTTAGTTGTGTACGTGGTGCTGGGGTTTGAACCCAGGCCAGGCAAGCGCCGAAACCACTGAGCCACTGCTCCAGCCCCGCATTAATTGTATATTAAATGATGTTAAGGCAATTATTTTTAGAAGTAAAAATGACTTCATGATCATGCTTTAAAAGTATCAATTTTTGAGGATATGGTTAAAATATTTATAGAGGAAATAATATGATGATATTATGGCTGGGATTTGTTTTAGAAAAATCTGATGTGGAAGCAGGTATGTATGAAACAAGATTGACCATTTGTTGAAATTGGATAATGTACCTGGAGATCATTTTATTATTTTATTTGTGTAAATGCTCAAAAATTTCCATACTCAGTTAAAAAAACAATCACACTAAAAAAGTGTTACAAGGGAATCCCAAAGTATTACATGGTAGTCCCTCATATCTACATCAGATGCATTGCAAGATCCCTAATGAGTGCCTGGTTATACTGAACCCAAATATGCTGTTTTTTTTTTTTCTAAATATCCATAGCTATGATAAACTTCTACTTTTTCATATAAAGCATTTTATGCTTCACTTTGCTATATCCATATTGCCACTCTTGTGCTTTAGGGTCATATTAAATACAATAAAGGTTACCCGAACATAAGCACTTCCATACCTAATAAACTAGACTTCTACTAGGTGACTAACAGCAGGTAGCAAATACAATCTGAATATAATAGGCAAAGAGATGATTCTTGTTCCAAAAAGGATGGAGTGAGATTTTATCACACTACTCAGGAGGGAATCTAATTTAAGACTTACTGATTATTTCTAGAATTTTTTATTTAATATTTTGGGACCATGGTGTTCTGTAGGTAACTAAAATTTCAGAAAGTGAAATTGGGAATAAGGGGAAACTAGTGTAAACAAATTTTTGTTTTTATGGAGTTTAGAGTTTAGGTAGGTTATAGGATGTGCACTCAAAATGATAGCTCAAAAATATATATCAGTGGGACTGGATAGGTGGCTCAGCAGTAGAATGCTTGCCTGGCACACACCAGGACCTGGGTTTGATCCGCAGCACCACATAAACAACTAAGTAGAAGATACACAAAAACTAGATGAAAAAATAAAATTTTCTTTCTCTTACACTTTTTTTTTTTAAAGAGCGAGGGATACTGAGAGAGAACAAAAAAGAGAATCGGTTTTATTTAGTTTTTCATGTGGTTTTCATTACTGGGATACTTCATTGCGTATGTAGTACTCGGGTTCGAACCTGTGCCCTCACACATGCCAGGCAAGTGTTGTAACTGCTGAGCCACCACTTCAGCCCCTCACACACTCCTTAAAAAAAAAAATTTATTTCATATAAATAAAATTATATCAGTGAAAAGTAATTAATGTGGAGTATTGTTAACTAATTTTTAATTTTAATTAATTTTTTTTTTAAGAGAGAGGAACAGTGAGAGAGAGAGAGAGAAAGAAACAATTTTTATTTAGTTTTTCATGTAGCTTGCATTGCTTGGAGATTTCATTGTGTACATGGTGCTAGGGTTTGAACTCCTGTACTCGTGCATGCTGGGCAAGCACTTTAACTGCTGAGCCACTGCTCCAGTCCTAATTTTTTATTTTTTATTTATTTTTTTAAAATTTTTTTTAAAGAGAGAGGGACAGTTAGAGAGAGAATCAGTTTTATTTAGTTTTTCATGTGGCTTTCAATGCTCCAAGACTTCGTGGTGTACATGGTGCTGGGGTTTGAACTTGCATACTTGCACATGCCAGGCAAACGCCATAACTGCTGAGCCATCGTTCCAGCCCCAGTCCTAATTTTTTAAATGCTAGCAATTAATATACAGTATTAAAAAACCAATATAATTCTGTTTTAATGTCTGAAAGCTCAGTAAAGGTAAGGATCATATTTCATATTTTCTGCTATGTTCTTAGCTCCTAGCACAGCAGACATTTAATAAGTTTTTTTTTTTGTTTGTTTGTTTGTTTTAAAGAGAGGGACAGTATGGGAGAGAGAATCAATTTTTTTTTCTTAGTTTTTCATCACTCCAACACTTAGTTGTGTATGTGGTGCTGGGGTTTGAGCCCAGGTCCTTGTGCATGCAAGGTAAGTGCCATAAGCCACTGCTCCAGCCCCTTAATAAGGATTGAATGAACTTAAAGTCATACTTTGACTCAATTATAGCAGCTTTAAGTTGAACTTATTTACTAATAGTATATTTATTTTTAAATAGATTATTGAGCCTCATTTATTTACTCTTATTTTTCCCCCTATACCTCTAGTCTGGAATTGATCAAAGAACCTGTTTCCACAAAGTGTGACCACATATTTTGCAAGTAAGTATGAGTTGTTTTTTTCTGGCTCCATTATTAGCTTTTGTACTTACTCTTTATAACACAGGGAGCACTTAACTTTAATAGAAGCTTTAGCTTCTATAAATTAGCTTCTATAAATTATAAAATTAAATGACAACATAAAGCACAACACTCTTCATTCTTTCTCAGAGTACTTAGGAAGTCATCATAAATTGGTCGTAGCCATAGTTCCTACATACCTTATCTGTATAAGAAAAGGGATGTAGGGGCTGGAGCAGTGACTCAGCAGTTACGGTGCTTGCCCAGCATGCTCGAATACACGAGTTCAAACCCCAGTAACACATACACAACGAAGTCTCAGCACAACGAAAGCCTCGTGAAAAACTGAATAAAATTGATTATCTCTTTCTCTCTCTCTGACTGTCCCTCTCTCAAAAAAAAAAGAAAAAAATGATGTAAAATCACTTTGAACAGCTGTTTGGTTTTTGTGTCCAAGGGTGAAAGCAGACTGTAAGCAGTTGTGAAATGAGCAAATTGTGTTTTAGCCTTCCCAGTTTCTCCTTTCTCTTCATTTCTGCATGCCCTTGTGCTTTCCCTTTTCTGAGGTTCAGTGCGCACCTGCTTTATAATCCTTGTAAAGATAGAAAAGGATCTGATATTAGTTTATATTTAAGCTGAAATTCATTCATATCAATAATTCAACTTACACCATTAGCCCTCCATATACACTCCAGATCTGTAGGCTCTGTATGCTTAGATTCAACCAACCGTGAATCAGAAATATTCAGGAAAAGAAAATGTCTGCATTAAACATGTATAGACCTTTTCCTTATTCTCTAAACTCTAAACAATACAGTATAGTAACTACACATAGCATTTACATTGTATTAGATAGTATAAGCAATCTACAGGTGACTTAAGATGTATGGGAGATGATTTAGGGTGTATGTGCTTATATGCAAATACTATAACCATTTCATATAAGGGACTTAAGTGCCAGGAGACTTTTGGTATCCATGGAGGAGTCTTGGAACCAAAATCCTCCCATACTGATAGATGACTGTATTTACATATTTAAGGATCTTGCCCTTTGAAATGAAAATGTTTCTTCTTCTTTTTTTTTCTTAAAGAGAGAGGGACAGTGAGAGAGAAAGAATTAATTTTATTTAGTTTTTCATGTGGCTTTCATTGCTCCAACACTTTGCTGCGTACATGGTTCTAGGGTTTGAACCTGCATCCTCACACATGCCACGCAAGCACCGTAACCACTGAGCTACCACTCCAGCCCGAAAATGTTTCTTTTTTTTTTTTTTTTTTAAAGAGAGAGGGACAGTGAGAGAGACAGAGAGAAACAACTTTATTTAGTTTTTCACATGGCCTCAGTTGCTCCAACACTTAGTTGTGTACGCGGTGCTGGGGTTTGAACCCGGGTCCTCGTGCTTGCCAGGCAAGCGCCGAAACCGCTGAGCCACCGCTCCAGCCCTGAAAATGTTTCTTAATGGAACAATTTCAGAAAAATTAGAGTAGGTAATTTAGTGAAACAAGGAGAACTTTCTCTTTCCTTGATGTTCAGCTATAGTTGAGTCTTACCGTGAATGTCAAGTAGTTTGTTTTTAAGTAATTTTGTCTTTTAATTGAAAAAGCAAGCCATGTACCTAGTAATGAGATTATTAATACAAAAGGGAATATGATGCACAGTATGTTTTCCTCCCACCCCAGAATCCCTGCCTCCTTCCCTCTGCAGAGTTGACCACAATTTCTAATTTCCTTTATATCCTTCCAGGACTTTTTAAATTCAAGAATTCTTTGTTTTTGTTTTTGTTTTTTTAAAGAGAGGACCGAGAGAGACAGACAGACAATCAGACACAATCAATTTTTTATTTAGTTTTTCACATGGTTCTTGTTGCTCAGACACTTAGTTGTGGGTGCTGGGGTTTGAACCCGTGTACTCACACATGCTGGGCAAGTGCCGTAACTGCTGAGTCACCGCTCCAGCCCCAAGAATTCTTAATTTGTTCAAAAATGGTCTTCATGAATTTCCTAAAATTGTATTCAAGTTTAATTTCAATTATATTAAAAACTATGGGCATGTACTTTTTCTGGGAAGACAGTTCATAATTTTGATCAGTCTTAAGATGTTTCCATAATCTAAAAAGGGAACAGCTGCTGCTTTAAGGATAATGAGTGCTGGCTGAAGCTCAGGAAACCTGTTCGCTTTGGAGGCATACCCTCTGAGGATAACTTTGCCAATTGGCTGGTGTCTTCCTTCCTCTGAATTCTATCTTACTCTATTATGTCCCAACAAAGACTGAGTAGCCCATTTCTACTGTCTTTTTACTCCTTTCCCATATCACCCCACTAATTTAGACTGTTTTCAACAGTTTTCTTATGATTCTTCAACCCAGTTTCTTCACAAATAGATAACTTTGTGAAACAATATAAGAAAGTTCTATTTTTTTTTTCAAAGTTTAAAGATAGCCAAAGGGGCTGGAGTGGTGGCTCACTTGCCTGGCCTGCACAAAGACGTGGGTTTAAACCCCAGCACCATATATACAATGAAGTTTTGGAGCAACAAAAGCCACATGAAAAACTAAAATTGATTCTTTCTCTCTTAAGGAAAAAGAGAGAGAGAGAGAGAGAGAGAGCTGAAATTAATCTCTGCTGTTGTTTTCCTTTTTTATGGGGCTGGATTTTGAACCCAGGGCCTCCTCTATAACTAGGCCAGTACTATACCACTGAGCCATATACCCAGACCTAAAGGTTAACCTTTGGTTTTTGTGGTTCTAGGGCCTGAACCCAGGGCTTCACAAATGGTAGGCAAGCATTCTACCACTGAGCACCCCTGACCTACCTATCTATTTATTTTTAAAAGAGAGGGAGGATGAGAGAGAAAAAGAGAATCAATTTTATATAGTTTTTTACATGCATTTCAGTACTGAGCCACCACTCCAGCCTCCCTTTTTTATTGTTTTACTTTGAGACAGCATCTTGCTAAGTTGCTCAGGCTGGCCTCAAATTTATGATCCTGCCTCAGCCTACTGAATAGTCAGGATTACAGACATGCCCCAGTACACCAGTTTAATTTTAGCTTTTTAGGGGTTAGAGTGGTTGCTCAGTAGTTACAGCCCTTGCCTGATATGCGCGAGGATGTGGGTTTGTACCCCAGCTCAAGGAAGTGTCAGAGCAACGAGAGGGCCAAATGAAAAAGTAGATAAAAAGTTGATTCTGTCCCTCTCTCTTTAAAAAAAAAAAAGCCTTTTAAATGTTATGAGTTTCCCTGTTTCTTTCTTTTCTTTTTTTTAAAGAGAGAGGGACAGTGAGAGAGAAAGAGAGAATCAATTTTATTTAGTTCTTCAGGTAGCTTTCTTTGCTCCGAGACTTCATTGTGTATGTGTTGCTGGGGTTTGAACGCGTGTGCTTGCGCATGCCAGGCAAGCACCGTCACCACTGAGCCACTGCTCCAGCCCTCCCTGTTTCTTAATGAAAATCTTTTTGATGTATTCTATATGCATTCTTTCTAGTCACCTTGAGTAATGAATACTAAATATACTATTATAGTGAGTGAAGAAAAAAATCTGGGCTGGAGCTGTGGGCTCAGTGGCATTGGCCTTGCCTGGCATGCATCAGGATCTGGGTTCAAATCCCAACATCACATACCCAACTAAGTGTTGGAGCAATGAAAATCAGATGAAAAACTAAAAACCAATGATTCTCTCTTTCTCTCTCTCTTCCTCTCTCTCTAAAAAAAAAAAAAAAAAGAAGAAGAAAAGAAATAAGAAAGAAAAGAAAAAATAAATTAGGGGCAGAGGGTATCATTCAATGGTAGAGTACACACTTAGCATGTTGTGAGTCCTTGGGTTCAACATCCAATATAGTCCTCTGCCAAAAAGAAAAAAAAAGAAGAGCTAGGCATGGTGGTACATGCCTGTAATCCCAGCTACTTAGGAAGCTGAGGCAGGAGGATCATAAATTCAGTGCCAACCTGGGCAATTTAGTGAGACCCTAGTTCTACCCTAGGATGTGGTAGAACACATGTCTAGTATGCGTGAGTCTCTGGATTCAATCCCTTATATTACAAAAAAGGAAGGGAGGGAAAATGGGCTAACTTAGAAACATTAGTTACTTTGACAGAACTTGTAGAGGAAGGAAATTATAGCAGAGGAAATAATATGAACAAAGATAGGAAGAGAAAAAATAGAATATGTCTAGGAAAAAGGAACTGACTTTGCATATGTTTATAGGATTTGTGGTAGGTGAGGAAGGACCCTTAGGAAGGAAAAGATATATACCCACGTCCAGAAAGAGGCAGAATGGACTGGAAATAGAAAATGGATACAGAAAGATGGTGTTGTTATTCACAAGCAGTAATGAATAAAAAGGAGAATGATTCTATAGGAAGTTTTTGAGGTAGGGTGAGAGGAGTAAGATGATTGAACTTAGCAAAGTTGATGAGAAGACAGCTGTTGAAATTGAGAGGATGAGAGTTGGCAACTGGTGTTTTTAAGTACCTGGGTAACTATAGAGTCTGAAGTATTTTATGAAATATACCCAAAAGATAATACTAATCTGAAAAAAATTACCTACAGCATCTATGCATAAAGTTTCCAAACAATACATGAAATATATTATGCTTTCTAGAATATTTAAAGCCATGTAGTTCAAAGAGATATAATGTAAGTCATGAATGGAACTTAAATTTTCTAGTAACCACATTTGGGGATGGGGTATTGGGAACTGAATGCAGGAACACTTTACTAGTGAGCTGCATTCTTAGCCCTTTTTATTTTGAGACAGGGTCTTAATAAGTTGCTGAGGGTCTCACTAAGTTGCCAAAGCTGGCCTTGAACTTGTGATCCTCCTGTCTCAGCCTCTTGATTTATTGGGATTACAGGTGTGAGCTACCACACCTGACTAGTGACCACATTTTTGTTTTTGTTTTAAAGAGAGAGAGGACAGTGAAAGAGAGAATCGATTTTATTTAGTTTTTCAAGTGGTGTTCATTGCTCTGACACTTCGTTGTGTACATGGTGCTAGGGTTTGAACCCATGTCCTCATGCATGCCAGGCAAGCCCTGGAACCACTGAGCCACCACTCCAGCCCCATGACCACATTTTTGAAAGTAAAGTGAAATAGGTAAAATTTATTTTAATTAAATATTTATGTAATATATATTATTTAACCCAATTATGATGAAAATTTTATCATTTCAAAATATAATCAATGTAAAGAATATTAACGAAGGCTGGAGCAGTGGCCCAGTGGTATTGCGCTTGCCTGGCACGCACATCCAAGACATACAACTCCCTGACCTCTGATCTCTAGAAAGAGACTGTTCACCAAGTTTCCCTATCAGGAATTCACCAATCATGTGGATCCACACCAGAGTCTCTATGCAGAGGACCCAGACTCCAGCTGTGGCTACAACATAAGGTGTTTATACAATAAAAATACAGTGAATAAAACTTGTTAGGCGCCAATACACATGGGCTAAGGATATAGATCAGTTGCCACTAACACTGAGCTACATTCCCAGCCCCAGGTGCTGAATTTTTAAACGAATTATAATCATTTTACATTAACTACTTACCATTTATATCTGATTATGCAACATAAAATAATTATGAATATATCATTAAAAATGCCATATTAACTTTTTAATAAGTTTATTTGATCATAACAGCCTTATGCAGGTAAGTTCAGTTTTCATAGATCATTTGTTACATAGTTTGGTTTTCTGCTAATGCAGCATCTCAAAACAATTAGAGATAACCACTTGGTTGTAATTCACCTGTCATTACCTTTTAAATGATTTTTCAGGGCAGTTGTGAGATTATCTTTTCATGGCTGTTTGCCTTTTAAATGTTCTCTGCACAAAAGAAAGCAATTTGAGTTGTTCTTTTCTTTCTTTATAATTTATAGATTTTGTATGCTGAAACTTCTCAACCAGAAGAAAGGGCCTTCACAGTGTCCTTTGTGCAAGAATGATATAACCAAAAGGTATATAATTTGTATAATGGTGGGACGTTGGAAGCAACAATGGCAGGAAAAAAGTGGAAATTCTTTAATAACATAGCTAGTGTTTCTATAAAACTATTCATCAGTAGAAAAATGTATAAAAGTATGTTTAGCAGATGGAGTAAATTATTTAAGTTATTTTCCTGAAAGTTTTATGGGACATCCGCCTTATAGGTCTTAGCAAGTTAATACCTTTTTTCCCCATCCAAATACTAACCAGACCCAATCTTGATTAGTTTCCAGCATAAGATGAAATCAGGCACTGGTATGGCCACAGATAACTTAAATCCTTTTTCTAATGTTTCTGAATATTGCATGGACTCATAGTCTTATCTAAAGTATAGCTACACAAATCCTGCCCCAATTGTCTGCTAATCTGCTTTGATTTTTCTTCATTCCATTTATTTCTACCTAATTATTTACCTGAATACATGTATTTATATATTGTGCATCTCTCCTGCCACAGTGTAAGTTCTATTGTCTCTCTCAATCAATTTCTCCAGTGTCTGGTACATTGTAGGTGCTCAGATATTTAAAAAAATGAATGAATTGATTGGGTGTGATGGTGTTCATCTATAATCCCAGTGACTCAGGAGGCTGAGGCAGGAAGATCACAAATTCAAAGTCAACCTCAGCACTTTAGTGAGGCCCAAAGCAACTTAATAAGATCCTGTTTCAAAATGAGAAAAAATGAAAAGGTCTAGGGATGTAGCTCAGTGGTTAAGCACCCTTGAGTAGAAAGAAAGAAGGAATTGTGTTTTCCTTCCACTTCCCTAAACAACATCTCTTTGGATGTCTTTTTGGGGGTACATCTGTTGTCTTTTTGGGGGTACTAGGAATTATAGCCAGGGACACTTTACCACTGAGCTACATCTCCAGTTCATTTTATTTTGAGACAGTCTTTTTTAATTGCTTAAGAAGTTGCTTAGAGTCTTGCTAAGCTGTTGAAGCTGGCCTCAAATTTGCAATCCTCCTGCCTCAGCCTCCCAAGCCACCAGAATTGGAGGCTTGTACTACCTGTGCTTGGCTGTTTTTGAAGTAATGTCATCATTACTTGAAGGAAATTCCTCAGTAGCAGAGCTAGAAATAAGGGGTTGGGTAGGATTCAGATTATAATAGTAAGTTCTCCATGCAGTAGATTTATATTTACTATTGATTCAGAATAATACTATATCAGGTAGTTTAGGCTTTTGATGGACTTACTTAATGACAAAAATTTGTAAAAATAATTAACGCTAAAATGAGTATACGTGTATATTGACATATATATAAAAGAGGGGAGATTGTATTGGAGGAAAGAGTGCGGAATGTGCAAAGGGGGGGATACTGGATAAGGATTGGGCTCAAATTACCTTATCATTATGTATGCATATAGGAATATGTAGCAATAGATCCCTTCAACATGTAAGAACATGCTGAACTAAAAAGAAATAATTAATACTGCCAACAGTGTATTGTGATCTCAATGATAAGTTATTCCAGTGTATTATCACTAGTAGCTCTATTCTTTGAATACAATTTTCTACTATAACTACAGTAGAAAACAGTTATAGTCTTATATTTATCTGTTTACAATTTCTTTCCTTATGTTAGTGGCCTTTAAAAGTTGATAATAGAGGCTGGAGCCGTGGCTCGACGGTTACGGCACTTGCGGCACTTGCTTTGCATGAGCAAGTCCGTGGGTTCGAACCCTAGCACCACGTACACAATGAAGTATGGAAGCAGCGAAGGCCAATGAAAAACTATAAAATTGATTCTATCTTTATTCTCTTCTAAAAAAAAAAGTTGATAATAGAGGGCTGGAGCGGTGGCTCAGCAGTTAACTCCATTTGCCTGGCATGCGCGAGGATGACAGGTTCAAACTCCAGCACCACATATACAACTAGGTGTCAGAGCAACAAAACCCATAAGAAAAACTAAATAAAACTGATTCTTTCTCTCTCTCTTGCTCTCTCTCTCTCTCTCTCACTGTCCCTCTCTCTTAAAAATAAATAATAAAAGAAAAAAAAAGTTGATAATAAGCTGGGTATGATGATACACACCTGTAATCTCAGTGGCTTGGGAGGCTAAGGCAGGAGAATCACAAGTTCAAAGCCAGCATCAGCTACTTAGCCAGACCCTGTCTCAAAATAAAAAAGGCTAGGAATGTGGCTCATTGGTTAAGCACCACTAAAAACAAAACAAAGCAAAAAGTTGATAATCACTTGCTAATTATGCCTTTCAATTTAATTCCAGAAGCCTACAAGAAAGTACAAGATTTAGTCAGCTTGTTGATGAACTTTTGAAAATCATTCATGCTTTTGAGCTTGACACCGGACTGCAGTGTAAGTATTGCAGAGCTCCAGAGGCAGTTTTCAAGTGGCTGTCTGTAAACTCAGAAAGTTTGCAAAATTACTTTCTGTGAATAGGTAGTAAGACTTCTTGGTCTAGTTTAATGTTAGCTCTGCATCTTTAATCTATATTTCAAATCATTCCTATCAATCTGAGACCTTATTTTATCAATCCTGAGATGCACATCTTTCACATCTTAATGTCTCTGAAATTTGGAACATTTTTCCACAATGGTCTGTCATTGTTTAATGTCTTCTTAGTGGTCCAGAAGATAACGTTTTAGCTTACATTGTTGCTATTATAGATTCAGTGATATATGATATTGATAGGCAGATTTGTTATTTTGAAGTGGAAAAGAAGAAATGGAAACAACTTTTGACAGTCTGTGTGTTTGTTCCCTAGGAATAGAATTTCCAAAGTTTAAAAAAAAAATAGGTAAATTTAATGGATTGTCTTAACACAACAAAGCCCACACAGTATTTTTCTTGGTTTCTTGAATAAAAATTGATGTATTTTTTCTAACTGCAAAAATAGTGTGTTCCAGCCTGATGATAAAGCTCATTGGTAGAGTGTTTTCTTAACATGTATGAGCCTGGATTTGATCTCCAGCACTTCCAAAAGAAGAAAATAATATTTTCCCTTATAATTTACAGTTGCCAACAGTTATAACTTTCCAAAAAAGGAAAATAAGTCTCCTGAACATTTGAAAGAGGAGATTTCTATCATCCAAAGTATGGGCTACCGAAACCGTGCCAAAAGACTTCGAGAGAGTGAGCCTGAAAATTCTACCTTGGTAAAGCCATTTTTATTTATTCTGGCAACATCTCCTTATTAAATAATGTGAATTAGTGAATGTGCTAGATGCTCATGAAATTATATGAAGGATCAGTAAAGAAAGGAAGATAGGCTGGGCATGGTGGCACTTACCTGTAATCACAGCTGCTTGAACGGCTGAGACATGAAGGATCAAAAGTTAGAAGCCAGCCTTGGCAACTTAGTAAAACCCTATCTCAAAATAGAAAGGGTTGGGGATGTAGCTCAGTGGTAGAATGCTGAGTTCAATCCCCAGTATTGGGGGGAAAATAAGAAAAGAAAAGAAAAAAAACATGGTAAATTAAGTGGTTGGATAAGTGTGCTAATAGATAAGAGTTGGGGCTGGAGCGGTGGCTCTGTGGTTGCGGTGCTTGCCTGGCATGCGCAAGTATGCAAGTTCAAACCCCAGCACCACATACACAACTAAGTGTCCCAGGAATGAAAGTCATGTGAAAAACTAAATAAAGATTGCTTATCTTATTTCTCTTTCTCTTTCTCTCTCTCTCTCTCTCATTCTCTCTCACTGTCCCCTCTTTCAAAAAAAAAAAAAACAGATAAGCGTTAAAGAAGTTGGAAAGGTCAGGGTAACTGGTGTGTCAAGAGAGTCATTACAGACACTTCCACCTACTTTGGAGCTTTAGCAGCTTTGATGCTTATCAAAAATAGATTCAAGGTCGCTGATCTTTTTAAGCATTTGAAAATTCAAGCTTGTCATGGCTGTTCCCAGGTACTTGGGAGGCTAAAGCAAGAAAATCTCAATTTCAAGGTCCAGCTGGGCAACCTAGCAAGACCCTGTCTCAGAATTTTTTAAGAAGGGCTGGAGGTGCTGGGAATATAGCTCAGGGTCAAGGTGTAAGGCTCTGGGTTCAATCCCCAGTACCAAAAAAATAAAGCAAAACTTTAATTTTAAAGAAAATGGCAGTGATGTGTTCTGATGTTCCTCATGTGAATGCATAATGGAGATCCTAAAATTAACATTTCTTAGTCAGGCAGGAAAGGTTGCACGCATGCCTGTAATCCCAGAGGATCAGAAGGCTGAGACAGGAAGATTGCCAATTCAAAGGTAGTCTAAGTAAGCAACTTAGGTACACTCTGACTCAAGATAAAAAGGACTAGTGATGAGGTTGGAGTGGTAGCTCAGCGGTTAAGACACTTGCCTAGCATGTGCAGGGATGCGAGTTCAAACCCCAGCACCACATACGCAATGAAGTGTTGGAGCAACGAAAGTCACGTGAAAACTAAATAAAATTGATTCTGTCTTTCTCTCTCACTGTCCCTCTCTAGCTATCTCTCTCTGTCTCTCTCTCTCTCTTTTTTTAGAGACCTTCATTGCTTAGACATTTCATTGTGTATGTGGTGCTGGGGTTTGAACTCACATACTCGCACGTGCCAAGCAAGCACCTTAACCGCTGAGCCACCACTCCAGCCCTGTCCCTCTCTCTTTAAAAAAAAAAAAAGAAAGAAAGAAAAAGGACTAGGGATGTGGCTCAGTGGTTAAGCGTACCTGGGTTCGATCCCCTGTACCCCCCCCAAAAAAGTATGTATATAATATATATAAATGTAAATGTATATTTCTATGTAATATAAACATGTATTTAATATATAGGTATACGTAAATACATATTCTTTCTATTACTAAATTTGTTCTTAGGAATCTTGGCATTTAATTGCCATTTCTCTTTTTTAAAATTTATCTTGGGGGGAACTGGAGCAGTAGCTCGGCAGTTATGGTACTTGCCTGGCATGTGTGAGGATACAGGTTTGAACCCCAGCACTCCATGTACACAATGAAGTGTCAGAGCAATCAAAATGAAAAACTAATAAAATTGATTCTCTCACTGTCCCTCTCTCTTTAAAAAAAAAAAATTATGTTTATCTTGGGGGAGGCTGGAGTGATGGATCAGTGATTATGGCACTTGCCTGGCACACGAAAGGGTGCAGGTTCGAACCCCAGCACCACGTACACCACGAGGTGTTAGAGCACTGAAAGCCACATTTAGTTGCCAGCCCTTTTATCGGATGTGATCAGAAATATATATCAAGTATTAGCTTCAAAATACACTATTTTAATACTTTTTAAAATATACATAATAATCAGTTTGGGATTTTTTTTAATGAGGGAGGGAGGGAGGGGGTAGAAAGAGAGAGAGAGAGAGAAAGAAAGAAAGAAAGACTCAGCTTTAGTTTTTCATCTGATTTTTGTTGCTCCAACACTCAGCTGTTTATGTGGTGCCAGGGAAGCATGATACCACTGAGCCACTGCTCCAGCCCCAGTTTGGAA